>JAPDSC010091098.1:0-23711 GCA_026290005.1 Latrodectus geometricus | reverse complement strand
TGCAATTAAATTGATTTCTTCTATTATCAAGCTCCTATGGAAGCAAAAGATCAACTACTGTGATAGCAAAACTTAGTAAAGGGTTTCTATACCCTGCACTGTAAATATTTCTTGAAAGTTCTTTATTTAAAAAATATTTGTAGTTCCTTAATCAAGGAAACTTAAGTTTATAATTTTTAGAGAATTATATTCAATTATCCTTCAGAAAAAATAACTATAAAAGTTCTAAAACTTTTGATAAATTATAAAAATACATCAAACACTTTAAAATTTTGCAACTTGAATGATATTTACTAAAGTATAAATGTACCTAAAAAGTCATGAAATCTGTTATTTATCTATTAGTAAACTTTAAATTTTATTCATTAAAGTCCCATAAAAGTTACAAGAATCACACTAAATTGTATATTCTACATGGCAATGATTTTCAAGACATAAAATTTATAGGATTGTGCTGTGATCAGAAGTAATAATTATAATAAATATGAATAAGTAACATTAATTGAATAAGACAGCAATATTCAGTATTGTCTTTGTTATACTTTCATTATGAATTAAAATAAATTGTGTAAATTTAAAATAAGTTACCCCTTTTCAATCATATATGAAATGCATAGCATTTACACAAGATCGATAAAAATTTATTATTTTTAGAGGATTTGATAAACAACATCCAAATTCCAGTACTGGAATCTATCTCCATAGATCATATACTGATTATTGCAGTGATAATTTTTTTTAATGCTCTCAATAACAAAAAAATTAGGTATTTCTTTTTACATTTCAATATCAAATTTTAGTAAATAATAAAAACTTTAATGTTTGACAGCTAATCAATTATTATAAGATTTTCTTTAAAATTCAAGATATGTATATATGTTGTAAATATAGAAATGATTTTTCACAAAGTAAAGTATGCCCATGTATGTGTGTATATATATTGGTTAAAATAAAAACCAAAGAAAAATTTTAATAGATGAAAAAATCTAAGTAATTTTATTTACACTGAATGAAATTTTAAGAAATTAAAAAAACATTTCCCATAAGATAAAATGTTTTATCCCACGAGATAAAACATTAAGAAGACAAAGGAAAATTAGAGTAACATTTATTTTTCAAATTTTAGTTTTTAATAATTTTTAAAATGAGGTTAGATATATTCTAAAGATAAACACATTTGTTTCATCAACAGTTAAATGAAAAAATAAATAATTTTTTAACTACGCATCAGATATATATTTTTCTTTTGTACTATGCCTACTTTGTTTTTCCCCTATGACATGTTTGTCGGCATTTTTTTTTTTATTTCTGTTCTCTAGAGCATTTAGTTTAAAACCTGTTTAATTTATAACCTTTCACTTTCACACAATGATATACAAACTTGAATATTTTCGGAAAAAAACAGCTCAAGTCAAATTGAAATGTAAAATAACAATAGCAATGGTAATATCCTTCCGAGAAACCAAATTCATTTTTGAATGTTATTGAATAAAAAAAATTATAGCTAAATAAATGACCTGAGGCTTGGTGCCATCTATTATTTATTTCATAAAACATAAATTGAATTTTTTCAAAATTTTAAGCTTTTTTAACTAATGATTATCTGTGACAGATTATCGGTGACAATGACTTTCGGTGACTTTTCAGATTATCGGTGACAATGTATATAATGCGCACAACAAAACAAAACTTTTCAATATTTAATAGGGGGATTATATGCAAGAAAATATAGTAATATACAATCACCATAATAAGTATAATGTTCAATAAACAAGATGTAGGACAAATGACTGTGACTAATAGTGTTAATATTTCAACATTTGTTAATTATAAAAAAAATTAACAAACAAAAAAATATTAAATTATAAAATCAATTAACTTTATGATAAGCATCATTAAGTACAATATTTTTTATTTTTAATTAAAATATGAATAGAAAGCCAAAAAGGTATATATATATATTTTTTACTTAAATAATTATTTTTTAATAA
The DNA here is from genome assembly GCA_026290005.1 of Latrodectus geometricus. NCBI lineage: Eukaryota > Metazoa > Arthropoda > Arachnida > Araneae > Theridiidae > Latrodectus > Latrodectus geometricus. The sequence continues at coordinate 21,720 of JAPDSC010091098.1, read as the reverse complement.
ACATTTTTAAATACTCTAAAATTTGTGCAAATGGCAGTTTCATAAAAGATATTGTTCCTTTTTAATTTGATTTCTAAATAAAATGGTACTATTCCATTTTTCATGTATAAATCAATGCAATGATCATTAAAATCATGATAACTTGTTTACTATTAAAGCTCTCAAATTAAATAATATAAATAAAATACACAGTATCCTCAATCTAAGCATATCTTTATCTAATTTTGTAGTTCTAACTACATAATCCTTTTAACCATTATTCAAAGTACAATGTATCTGTTTTAACAATAACAACTAGAAAAGTATATGAGCAACACAAGAATTATGTCTAGTACAATTTATGGAAAATATAATTCCTAAAATATTATATAATGTATAGATTATATAATACATAAAGAAAATTTAGCATTACATTATGTATATAATATATTATTTGTAATCATACATTATATAATACACAATTTTACACATAATACTTTAAAAAATTGATACATTATATAAGACATAAGGTGGCGTAGTGGTGGTATTTTGTGCTTCCAATGCACAGGTCTGAGTTTCTATGCTCATGCTGGGAAAGGTCAACTCAGCCTTTCATCTTTTCAAGGTTGATAAAACTGAGTAAGAAGCATGCTTGAGAACAAAGCACTGGGGATTTTCCTTTAAGCTGACCACTTAATTGGGACATATATTTTGTATTCCAGAGCCTGGGTAAAGAAAACAGATATGAGCATATAGGTCTCGGCCCCACGATGGACTACCGTGCCACAGAATTTATAAAATATTTCCTTCTTTTATAATTTTATGTATGTATTAAAGCTACGATATATAAATTAGAATAAAAATTTTAGGCAGAAAATTATGTTTTACTAAAATTATATAACACAAAAAGTTCTAGTAATATTTAAATAAAGATTTTGTAAAGGACTCAAATGATTATATCAATTTTTAAGTTAAATGCTTCTTGCCAGAATGAATTCTAACATAATAATTCATTCATCTAAATTTTGTGATTTTAAAATGTAGCTACATGGTTTGGCTTATTTGGGGTGCAACCATCAATATTACACCAGACCTGGACACAAAGTTTTAAATGGAGGTAAAATTAAATATTACAGTCAGAGTAGCAACATTTAGTCATTATTTTCCTAACTAGCTGAAAAGGATATAGGTATTGGAGTTTGGTTAGCAACCCTAATATGTGTACCAATTGGCTCTTTGTAAAGGATAGCAACAATATAAGAAATCATGAATAAGATGATCGCAATTTTAAATCATTAACCATATATATATATATATATATATATATAAAGAAACTAAAGCTACTATTAACTATATATATATATATATATATAGTTAATAGTAGCTTTAGTTTCTTTTAACACAGTTAGAAAAATAATTTTATGTATTATTTAGTAATTTTCCTCTTAAAATGTGTAATTGAAAGGTGTATATAAATATAAGATTCAATTTTAATTTATTTCATTTCCATGAAAATTCAATATTTAATAATCAGTACAAATTATTTATTACCTGTTACAGGTTTTTCAAATTCTTCAAAAAATAAATGCTTTATGTCTCGAATAATGACATTTTTTGGTAAAATTATATTTAAGGATGCCCCCTCCTCTTTCAAACTTGGTGATTTTTGTTTGGCTATCGATTTTATTGGCACGGAACAATCAATTGTTATATTGCAATCAGAATAACAAAATTCGCGCTGTCGCCGGAGATCTGCCAGATATATCTAATAACTTTCGCAGCAGAAGATTCTTATTTCTCTGGGTACTTCTTTACATGCTTCTGCCAACTTTTAAATTTAAATCCTTTCCTCCTTTCGGGGCTTTATTATATAATTTTTTACCATCGCTCTAGTGATTTAAATTAGGTATTTAGTTTCTCACGGGGAGGAGGGATGTTATTGTGTTTTTCAGTAGAAAGTGCTAGTTTCATTCTTAAAGAAATATCTTTTTTATTTGAAAGGAAATAATTTTCTGTGACTTCTTTAGAGAAATTTCAGTTATGCCGAAAAGAAGCTGCAAGATATAAAGATTACATGAAATAAAGTTTTAAAATTGCAGATATTTTTCATTTCAATAGATTCGCTTGATTTTCATTGTTAAATTCATTGGTTAAAAAAGGATGTGTTTTTACATAATTTTCAATGCTTCCTTTAAAAAATGTCAACATAGCAAGGAAAAAAATAGATTATTAACTTAAAACAAAATAATAATGGGCAAACACTTATTAACTGTCTTTTTGGATTTGTTTTTGATATATTCAATGAATTATGCAGTTAGGAAAAAAAAAGTAACTTAAATAAAAGTCTAAAGTTTTTAGCTTTGATCTATTCATTTCTTAAATATTAATAATAGTGAACAAATGGATTTTATTTTTTAAATGAACATGAATACAAGTGTAAAAGCAGCAGCAAACTGCAGTAAACTAAGATTGGTTTTAATCATTTGTCTCATGTGTATTTAAGTAAATTATTAACGTGAATTAAGCTTGTCGCTTCAAAATTTTGTTCCCAAAATAGTTTTGTAGAACATATTTTTTATAATGTGTTTGCTAATTATGATAATAGGAACTTAAATATTTATTTATTTATTAAAACTTATTGTGCCACAACTTTCTTTTCTTCTGTTTAATAATCTGTAAGCAGTTTAAGAGTTGTATATAATTATTTTAATAATTATTTATTCAGAAACATTGTAAATTTAATAAATACAATGATTCAGATGTGAGATTCATTTGATTCCAAAATTAAGACAATTAAATAAAAACAGCGTGTAGAATTAGACAAATACTCTGTAACTTTAATAGCGCGTCAGACCGCCTCCTACTATAAAACCGCCTCCTGAAATAAAATATAGCTTGGTTTTTGATTACACAGTGAATTAGGTCATTAGCAGCTTGTAACTTTTTCTGCTAAAATATTTAAGGTTATTATGAGGTTGACTTTATGTTACTCATAATATATTTGTTATACGTACACGTGTTACTCCTAATGCAATTAGATTATTTGACTCATAAATACAGCCTATTTATTAAGTAGAATAAATTTAAATTAGACACAAGCACAATCACTTCATGCGAATTACATTTGTTAATGGAATAAAAATAGTATAATTTACTTAATTGATATAGAATATATAATAAATAAGAATAAAAAGCAATCAATGTAGTATAATGTACAAATCAAATCAAATTATATAGAATATAATTATGAATAAAATTATGTAATCAATATGTAAAAAATAACATTAAATAAATACAAAATAAAAGAAAACTATTTTATTTAAAAAAGAACTCATATTCAGTTCCTGAGCAGCATATATTGCAGCCTTTTCAAATAATCTACTCAGTGATATACACAAAGGAATGAGATGAGCTTTTTAAAATTTTCAATAAAATTTTTCAATTAAAAATGACAGCATATTTTTTAAACAATCCATATCCTATTTTTATGTTAAAATCACTTCAGGTACGAAACAGTGTACATAAGCATGCATTATACTTTTTTTCAATGTAAATAAATATTTACTATGAGAATGACCAAAAAGTACTATTAGAAATCAAGTAGTAATTTTGTAAATAAATTATAAATGCTAAAATACTTAATATTCTTAAAAATGCATTTCAATCAACAAAATCTAATGAAATGATATGCAATGACTACAAAGATGACATCCAAATAGAAATTCAATACCAAATTCAATTTAAAAAAAATCGATAACTGATTTTTTGAGTTATAAAAAAGAAACGATATTAATTTTCATAAAACATTTTTGTCCCTTATTTGGACTGAAATGGATGAATAAAAATAAAATATTTCATGAATGTAATAAAAACAAAAGTGTGTATGTAGGGGGTGGGAAACAAGCTGCAACTATATTGCTAAAACTACCATTCCATTAAATCTTGATGGAATACTTTTTATCATCAATTTTAGGTTAGACGTTTACGCATGATAAAATTAGTATTTTTTCATACAGTTAAAATATTCAATTAAAAGGAATGTACTGAAATAAGTAAATATTTTTTGAATATCCTAATCTTTTCAGCATAAAATAAGAGACCAATCATGATGTAAAAGAAAGTGACAATCGTATGTATGCATGTCTGTTATTAGTCTCAAACAATCTAATATGTGTATGTGTGAAAAAGAATTCAAATATTTTATATTTTAATTTAGAGGTGCTTTTCTTGTCTTGACAAATAATAGTAAAGAGGCAGCAAATTATAGACATTTAAAGTTGGATGTTAAAAATGTAAATAAATCAAATATGTTATCTAAATTTAAAAAATATATGCATTTTGTATAAAAAAATTAAGAATAAACTGTTCTATTGCCTAGTTAATATTTTCAAGTAGAATGTTTGAACACTTGGGCAACTATTTTTCCAAATGAATATTGAATTTTTCACAAATAATGCATGAGTTTGTCCTTTTTATAATATTTTTTAATATTTGACAGCGAGATGTGTGGAATAAAGTTAAAAAATACAGAATCAATTAATAGAATCAATTTATCAATTAATAGAAGACTAAATATTTTTAACAAAACTTGATACAATTTTTGATATTTTATTGTTAGGAACAGAGCAATTCATTATAAGATTGAAATACTAACAAATTTAGAATTTTTTTTTTCCTTCATGAGAGCCATAAGTAGAAAAATGATTTTAAGTGTATAATTCACATCTTAGTTTCTTGCAGAAAGCTAAATTTAATTGGAATTTACATAATAGAAAAATATCATTTATTGAGTGAAATAAAAAGAGTAAAATACACTACTGGCCATTAAAATTTCTACACCAAGAAGGAACATGGTACAGACGTGAAATTTATACGAAAGGAAGAAGGTGCTATGATATGGAAATGATTAGCTTTTCAGCTCATTCAGACAAAGCAGGCGCCAGCAGCGACACCTACATTGTGTTTAAATGAGGAAATTGTTCAGCCTGTTCCTCATTCACAAATTGCATTTGAACGTTGTTGCCTGGTGAAAAGTTGTTGTAATGCCTCGTGTAAGAAGGAGAAATAAGTACCAGCACATTTCTGACTTTGATAAAGGGCGAATTGTAGCGTACAGGGATTGCGGTTTATCTTATTGCAGTATTGCTGCTCACGTCGGTCGAGATCCAATGACTTTTAGCAGAATAACGAATCGATGGGTTCAGGGCGGTAATACGGAGCGCCATGCGGGATCTCAACGGCCACCTATCACTAGCAGCCGAAAAAACAGGCATATTATCCGCAAGACCATAATGGATCGTGCAACCACGTCATGAGCCGTGAGTCAAGAAACGGGGTCGTTTGGAAGACAACAAGTGTCTGCACGAACAGTTCGACGACGTTTGCAGCAGCATGGACTCTCAGCTCGGAGACCATGGCTGCGGCTTTCCTTGACACTGCGTCATAGACAAGAGCGCCTTCAATGGTGTGATCAACGACGAACTTGGGTGCACGAATGGTGAGACGTCATCTTTTCAGATGAATCCAGGTTCTGTGTACAGCATCATAATGGTCGCATCTGTGTTTTGCGGTGTCGTGGTGAACGCACACTTGCAGTGTGCATTCGTCATCGTCATACTGGCCCATCACCTGGCGTGATGGTATGGGGTGCCATTGGATACACGTCTCGGTCACCTCTTGTTCGCATTGACGGTTCTTTGAACAGTGCACGTTACATTTCTGGTGTGTTAGGACCCGTGGCTCTACCCTTTATTCGAGCCCTGCGAAACCCTACGTTTCAGCAGAACAATGCCCAACCGCATGTTACCGGTATTGTACGGACCTTCCTTGATAGGGAACATGTTCGGCTGTTGCCCTGGCCTGCACGTTCTGGGTCGTCACCAAACGCCAGTCACTACGGTTGATGAACTGTGGCATCGTGTTGAAGCTGCATGGGCATCTGTACCTGTACATGCAATCCAATCTCTGTTTGACTCAATGCTCAGGCGTATAACTGCTGTTATCACTGCCAGAGGTGATTGTTCTGGGTACTGATTTCTCAGGATCTATCCAGCCAAATTTTTTGAAAATTTAATCCTTTCTTATTTCTAGTATAATATATTTGTTCATTAAATATCACTTTGTTATCTGCATTTCTTCCAGGTGTAGCAATTTTAATGGCCAGTAGTGTATAAAAATGTCATTATATATTTATGCACAAAAATTGACAGTTTGCATCAATGAGTGTTAAGTAATGTAGAAATGATTTCCTTTTAATACTAAACAAATTACTGCATTGCTAATTTGATTGTTTTAAACATGACATACACAATATATGCTAAATAGCTCATGCATACCCAATAGGTAGGTTTTAAATATTTATCTCTTTCTTTTCTGCCTGTTAATTTCAACTTAATCTATTTTCCATCATATAGCAGTAATTTTTAAATTTTGCTGAAAAGATTTACAAATTTGAGTACTAATCGATTAAGCACTCATAATCAATCATCGAAGCGATTGCTAAGCAGTTTCCACCAGAAATAAACTTTGAAGTTTAAATAAGTCTTGTCATTATTTAGTTTATAATATTATTTAGTTTATATTATTTATATTGTTAATTATTAAGTTTATAATACTTAAATAAGATGTTTGTAATATTTTTTAGTAGTTTATAAAATTGTAAACCTTTTTAAACAGTAAAGACTGCAAAAAAAAAAAATTGCTGCAATAATTGCGATCGTTTTCTTTTCCGTTACGATGATTATCGTGATTATCCCGGTTTGATGATTCTAATTCATTTATAACCAAATTTGTCAAATGTGTTTGCTTTCCATTATGGAATTCAAAATAATAAATTTTAAGCATGGAAATTATTTTACTTATACAAGATACAACGCTACAGCTTTCAATGAAAAAATTGTACATTTATTGCAATAATTTAAAATATTTTCTTCGTAATTCAAAATATGATTCTTTGTTGTCAAAATGAGTTACATATATAGTAGACAAATCTACATAGGTCCTATGTAGGCTTCTTTGATTAGACCAATATTGGCAACCAAAACTTGGCCTATCTTGGTACGTACGCTGATCCATTTTTGACCACCCAGATTGGTCCAATTTAACATTAGTAATTATAATATTAGTCAATATAATATTAGCAATTCAAAATAAGATCCTTTATTATCAATACATTTATAGTAAATAAATCTACACAGGTCATTTGTAGGCTTAGTTGATAGGACCAATTTTGGCAGCCAAAATTTGGTCTATCTTGGTACGTACGCTGATCCTTTTTTGAGCACCCAGATTGGCCGAATATAACAAAACGTAGACCACCCAAGAAGAGCCCATCTAGACTGCCAATAATGGACCAAGATAATGCCAGATTAATATGGCCAATATATTTTTAAAAATTGTATGCATCACGAATATTTTAAGAAAGATTTTAAAATTTAATACCTTTACTTATAAACTCCTTATATATTTTGAGATTATATTGTTTAGATTCGTATTATATTGTGTATTATATAAATGGACAATTTTCCTTTTTATTTTAATAAAAATTATTTATTTCATATTTCTCAATATAATTTGTAATTTTCAATTAAAATTTCCTACAATTTATTAATGGCAACAAATGTTAAACAGAAGGAACTAAATCAAAACACGATAAATTTTCGTAAATTTTCCTCTTGTTCCGAAATATTAACTTTTATTAAATAAAAATTTTTGATTTGTGTGTTTGTTTTTTGCCTTATGGCCATTTATGAACAAGTGGGTAAACGGGACCGAAACTTAGAATTCAAAGTGAATTCCAAACCACTACAAACAACGAAGCTCAAGAAGAAGTTTGAGTCCAGTAATTGTTGAACCAACGGTCAAAGAGATTATCATTCGGTTGTGTCAACTCGATAAATGAAATTTTTAGAAAATAATTTGTTTTAGTTTTAGCTGTTCTCTCACTTTTATATAATATTTAAAACTGTATGTATGGTACATAAAGCATCGAGTCATTTATAGAGTTGCAATGTGTGCGGAGAGTATCGTGGTTGATAGCAATAATTCCTTTGAGCTGCTGTCCTACTGAGCAATTAGCATCCTGCTTTTTCCAATATAGCATTTCATTTTTTATCTTATATTTTCTTAAGGTTTTATCATCACTACATTAAATAATTTTCCATGACATGAGAAAGTTGAATTAGATGTATTTCTTGTAGATATCGAACATTCCTGGATAATTCTTGCTAAATAATATCTGCTCCTAAAGAGTTGCAATTATTGCGTTATAAATGTTTAGAAAAAATAAAATCAGGATAAAGCAAGATAGTGGCTTATACAATATTTTAAATTACAGAATAGCTGACCCCCTTAGAGAATATGCGTCTATACAGGCATAATTCGCTTAATTTGGTAAAAAGAACAAAATTACTTTAAAATTATTTATGCCTTAATATGAAAAATATGAATTATCATATAATATGAAAAATATGAATTATCATATAATTCATATTGAAATGAATAGTCAGTTTTCTGCTATTTAATAGGGGTCAGTTTCTAACCAGGAAACATCCTTTCACCATACTAGATTTATGATAATATCATAAAAGATATATTTATTCTGAACTCTTGGGAAAGCTGATATTTTTCATAATCCTAAATTTAAAACATTTTTCTATTAAGGATACAAATCATCTAGAAGATAATTAAAAACTTTGTTTTAAACTTTTATAAACATGAAAACTTAATTAAAATATTTACAAATCAGGAAAGCGTAGGTCAACATAGTGCTCTAACATTTCACTCCATATTTCTAACATATAGTGGAAAAGAAATCCCAAAATCTACTGAAGATTTAACTAACCCTCATTCTTCTAAGAAAGCGTGGCTGGATTTCATGAATTTATTTCAAAATAAAAATTTTATTTGAGAAAGAAAGTTATATTCAAAATAAAACACAGGTACTAGATAGGCACAACATTAAATATTTCCGCTTATTCAATATTTAGATGCCATCTTTCACGAAGGTTTTCCTAGTACATATTTACGTTTTTATTGTGTCTTAGTAACGTGTAAAAGGAGAGTAAATTTTCAAGCACACATCTGGTGTATGTGCATGCAGAAAGTAAAAGCGCAGTTATCTCTTATTTCATTTCTTGTCCTAGCATCAAAATTCCTTTCCCAAGATTGAATCAAGTATTGAACTAGCTACATTTTGAACGTCAGATTAGCGTGGACTCAGAGTTACGTCATTGTATCATGTCTCTGCTTATGTTTATTTTTTTCTTTCTTTTCCAGTTCTTATGAATCAGTTATTGTAGATTTATTTTTTTGTCAGTGTCTATTATAAAAACAATTTTTTATCTTTTTTTCTTTGTTGTTGTAACAATTCTATTATTCTTTAAAATATATTAAAGCCTAAGCAAAAATAGTAGTTTTCAATACTAAATGAATATTTAATTCATTGAATGCTGGGAAAAAAATTAGTACGTAAAAGTGGGATCAATTTTCATAGATGATGCCCATACTGACATGTCTCAAGGCTCATTTTTTTACTTCTAAGAAACGATTTTCTACCATTTTAAACTATTTGATCGGTTATTTAAACAAGATTTTTTTTAAAATCTCAGTTAACATTTATTAGTAAACAGTAAAAGAATATAAAAGATCAAATTCAGTACTTTTAAGTTAATAACAGAGACACAAATCTCTCACGAACAAAATATATTTCCAGTAGGGAATTTTATTTTTTAATGAAGATTTAGTAGCGACATCTATTGGCAACATTTCGAGACATTTGGTATAGTTGGAAGTATTACAGTGATTTGATTTAATATTGTAACTACTTTTATTAAAAAAGTAGAATTATATAAATTTCAATATTATGTAGTGTTAGAATATTTCAACAGCGTACTTCAAATAAGGGATTTATGTTTACAACATATCAAAAAGGGTAAATTAGTCGATTAAAATATTTTATATTCATGAAAATACCTAATTTTTATACTTTTTAATATAAATACGAATATGAAAGTTTAATTATTTATTAAATCCATTGACTTATTTTCTTAGACTATAGGAATTTATTTCTTTTTTCAAAAGAGTGTAAAAATCGCTGAAAATACAGAGCTAAATACTATAAGTGTAAATATAAGATGTCATAAGTTAATAAATTTAACTTAGTTATTTTCATAGAGCTTAAATTAAGTAAAAGAGAAATTTTCTTTTTTAATTTAATGATTATTAAATTAAATTTGTAACAATTTTTAGTAAGATTTATAATAAACATTATTTTTTTTTGTGTTCATGATTCATAGTAAAATGTACATTTTTTATCATGATGCCAATTTAATAATGTTTTAATGTATCACAAGTTAATTAATTTAACTTAATTATTCTAATGTGCTTGTATTTATTTCTAATGGTATGCTTAATCATACAAATGAGTATCTCTCAAATAATTAGTCAAACAAAATGAATTTAAGATCTTCAATGTATTAAGCTAATCTAAAAATTTAAGTGCTCTACAATATTCAAATTTTTAAAGCGGTAAGAACAGTAAATCTATTGAATATTTCATTATGATATTATATTTATGAGTTAACTTACGAACATAAATTTATATTTAAGTTGTAGTAAAACAATCTAAGGAAAGTGATTCTTTTTCCACATCACCCGAGAAGTAGAAATCCAGATGCGTTTTTTTTTTTTTTTTTTTTTTTTTAATTTTTTTTTTTATAATGGTTTCGCCAAAGAGCTCTAAGTCCACTTTTAAACATCAAAATTGTTTTTGTTTTATTTAACGGCAATACAGGTAATTAGAATCCAAGAGGAAACAGCAATTCTAAACAGTACTCAGTACAGTGCCGATGAAATACTCGTTCTCAAGAAATGTTTATACACGTCTTTCTGAAGTTTCTGATTAATCGTCATTCAAATAGATGTTTTTTATGACGAATATTTATGATATTTAGTCGTTATTTGCGTGGATCATTCTGAAACGTTTTATGCTGATGAGCAATGATGGTTGTTCCCTCTGTTCAAATAGTCATAAACATAGTAAATACATTTGTTTTCCTTTGGTTTGTAAGTGGGAATATAAGTATGTTAGATGATATTTTTTAATGTGCAAACAATGCGGTTCGATACTTTTAAATAATATTGCTTTCTGGAGTATTACTTTCCAAGTTCTGCAGCACAATATTCAATCGGCAATAATCATTGTCTCATTCTCCTCGAAAAACCAGTGTCATAAGTTAAAACATCATATTTAGAATGCACGATAATTAAATTGTATTATTAAAGTTAGTTTCTGAAGTTGCTAACATCGGTAAATATGTTAAAATCTTGCTGTTAATATGCTATCAGTTTCTCAGGAATTTGGAGAAATACTTAATAACATAATGGTTTCAAGATTTCCATACAGTTAGTTTCTTTGAAAAGGCTTGGAAAAAGTACTTTAATTAGGTTTATTTTTCTTTGTTCGAAAGTGTACAATGCTATCGTTTGGCTGCAGTTCTGTTTTTTACAAAATCTGTAGTATATAATCAGAAACAAAATTTTAATACGTCCTTTTAAAATCTTGTATAAAAATGGCTGTATTCCGGAATTGAATTCAGATAAAGCCAATATTTTTACCATATTTTTTTCTATACTATTCTGAATAAAAGGAAACTTTGTGTTTTTAATAAAGACTTATTTTCTTTTTTCTAAAATTGAAAATGCAAGGAATCATAGATAAAAGACAGCAAAGATTTTACGTACACCGAAATATTTTCGTAAAATTTCATTTGAATAAAATTAACGTCTGGAACTATTTTTTTATTTTATCATTTTAGTGTTGTTTAAAAAACTGTTTGATTTTATTCTTTGAGGTCTTTCTGTGTTAAATTTTATATAATACTTAAAAATTACTCGTAGTCACATCGAACAGCATTGGAAAATTGATAATTTTTCATGATAAAAGTGGAAAAACCATCCAGTATATAGCTAAATAAGTAAATTTACCGCATTCTAATGGTGCAGTATGGGATAAAATGCTTTAAAGAAAAAAATTGGATCGAAGATAAGGTAAGAAGTGGTCGCCCGGCAAAGCTAACTCAACGTGATCAGAGATTTATAGTTAAAAAATTGGTGAAAAATCTACTTTTGAGTGTTGTAAAGAGTTCTACAGAGAATTTATTGAAAAAATTTTTACTTCTAATTCCCTTGAAACTGTTCAATGAGTACTTAGATCAGGTTGATTAGTTCGGCGCTCTGGTCAAAGAAATTTTTTTTTGCTTGTGTAAAGGGAAAAAAAAAAAAAAAAAAAAAAAAAAAAAAAAAAAAAAAGGGTTTAGGGTTTTTTTTTTTTTGCAAAATAAATGATAAAGAAACCCGAAGCGTATTATAATTATGTCTTATTCGTAGATTAAAACAAATTAAGCATTTTTGATTTCGATGGACGTATAATTGTATGGAGAAAGAAAAATTAAGAACTTAATCTCCAAGACCTTGGTTGGAAAACTGAAGCATGGCGGTAGACCTTGTGAGAGGGTGTATGTCAGAGGTGGGGAACCTTTTTACCATTAGAGGCCACATTTAAATTAGGAAGCAATAAGAGAGGCCGCATAAGCTGATAGACCTAAGAAAGTGACTTTTGTGAAATTATTATAGTTTTTCTATAGATTTAACAATTTTTTGAATTATATAGAAAAACATAAAATATAATACTTCAAAATTTTAAATATAATATACATATAAAATAATATAAAAATATTATAAAAAATACAATAAAAAATATTTTTTTGTTCACTAAGTTAGTGACTTATTTTGCTTTGTTTTTTGTTTGACAGTGATTGTATATTTGGATCAAGCTTCGTAACACACAGCTTTAATTGATCCTCTAAATGTGCATCTTTAATTTGCGTTCTTAAATTTGTTTTTATTTTTGACAAGAGAGAAAATGTTGTCTCGCTACAGTAAGTACTTCCGAAGCAGGAAAGTAAACTGTTCTCGAAGGCATGGATATTCAACAGCATTTTTCCAGATTTCTATGAAATCCTTTTTAGCGTTAAAAAGGGATTTGATGATACTATTTTCACCTAAATCAATTAACTCCATTTGTAGTTCTGCAGGAGCCTCGAATATATCTATTAAATGTGGTTCAAATGCCAGTTTCATAGCAAGAGTGTTTGCTCGTCAAAATCAGAAAATCTATTAGTATACTCTTCTATTAAATAATCTAAGACACCTACATATTCATCGAATATTTTATTTTCACAGTTCTGCTCATTTAAAATTTTAGCTAGCTCCCGGAAGTGTTGTGCACATATTTCCGATCGGTAAAGCAATGTTTTGAAAAATGATAATTTTTTTCTAAACGCTTGGATCTTTTGCCCCATTTCATAAATATACCTCGTTTCACCTTGCTGTCAAATATTTAAATTGTTTTGTCATAATGTCAGACAAAATTGCAAGGTTTCTGAGAAATACTCCATCTGATAGATCCCATTGTTTTCCTTCTTCTTGATAAAAGTTTAAAATTTGTCGTCGTAAAGACAAAACTTTTATCAAAACCTGACCTGTTGATAGCCAGCGAACCTTGCAGTAGTATGGTAGGTCAACACTATACGTTTCCTCATCTAAAGAGAGCATCTGCCGAAATTTACGATGACGCATTGCATTTACTCGAATATAGTTTACAATGGCAATGGTTCTATCCAGAGTGTCTTGCAAAATGGTAGATTTTGCTGATGCAAAATGCAGTGAAATGATATCAATTTTTTCAAGTTTAAGTTTTCCTTTTTTAACAAAGTAACGAATCCTTCTTTTTTTGCCTCTCTTGGAAGGTGCGCCATCGGTCTAAATTACTGACATTCAATTGTAATTTATTACATACTTCTTTGAAGTTTTCGAAAATATCGGCTCCGCGAGTTCTTTCAGTTAGTGTACCCAACGCAAGTAGTTTTTCGTAACATTGAAAATCTTAAGTTATAGCACGAATAAAAAATAAAACTTGTGCCGAATCTGTTTTATCAGTGCTTTCATCTAAAGCAATTGAAAAATAAACATCTTCATTTTGTATAATTGTATGAAATTGCTCTGTTACATTTTGCGCTCATTCGTGCTGTCGATCTGTTACAGTTCTCCTTGAAAGAGGTAATTGTTTGTATTTGTCAACATTTCTTGGATCTAACATGCTCACTGCTTCAACAATACATTCTTTAATTATTTCAATGTCACTAAATGGTTTGCCCCTTTTTCCAAGTATTTGTGCTATTTTATAGCGTAACAGTAACTGCAGCGGAATTTTGATTTACAAAGACACTAAAAGATGCCTACTGATGATGCTTCTCATTTTTCAACTTTTGAAGTGCAGCTTTTCGTGATTCACCTTCTAAAGCGAAATATTTATGTTCTTTATGAGTCAAATAGAGTTTATTTGCATTCAGTTTTTTTAAAGAATTTAAAACTGTATTCCACAACAAACACATCATTTTATCTTTCTCAGCAGTAAAGAAAAAATCTAACTCCCATTCTACATTAAATGTTTTGTTTTCATCACCTAATTTTCTTCTCTTACTATTTGACATGATGGATAAAAAAAGAATATCAAATAATATCTTTAACAAAGTGTATACTTTCTAGAAATACAATAAAACCGTGTAACTGTTATAAGCACGCACTGTTAACTACAGTTTGCTGAAGATCGCAACAGGGAAGCGTTGAGAGATGCGAGGAATAGAAGCCAAAGCAAGGTGTGACACTCAAATTGCAGGTCTGAAACCGAGTTTTGTTTACTTCTTAGACAAGGTAGTTGCCGCTGCTAGCGCTAATTTAAATAGTCCGTTTCAGACTTGTATTCTGACGTTATGTTACAATATGATTGAATTTGGTGGGATTTTTTGCGCAACTGTCATGGAGTTGATGTACAATAGTTGTTTGAAACGAACTCTACCATTTTGTACTAAATGGCAAAGGGCCGCACAAGAACCTCGCGGAGGCCGCAGGTTCCCCACCTGTGGTGTATGTGAACATAAGGATTAGGTAATTTTGTATTTATTGAAGGCATAATGAACCAGGCTCTTTATTTAAATATTTTAAAAAATAATTTAAAATTACCCCGCTTCAACTCTTTGGTTTCCCTACAAATTTGTGTTATTTTTTATTTTTAATCGCGATGTTGCGTGTTTTTCTCAAAATTTGAGCTCACATGAATATCTTGCGGGTAAATGATTATTACTTTATTATGCGTGTAAAGAAATACTTGCGAGTAAATTTGTATCATTATTTTTTATTTTAGTCTTGTTGTTGCGTGCTGTTCTTAAAATTTCACATGAATATCTTGCGTGTAAATGAATACTATGAAGCAGGCAGGTAGGGGATTTCTTTGATTCCTTCATCACTGAGTATATATGGTGAAAAAAGCTTTCCGCAGCCGCTTATATTTTTAAAGATTTTATATGGTCCGTTATCTATTTTTGTCTGCCAGCCAATTGTGGTGATACAAAGGAAGAATAAAGGTAAAAATTTCATTCTAATTATTCTTTATGCAGGCATACATTTCCTAAATTTTGTATTTTAAGTACCTGAATTTTGAATAATAATCGAAACTATAGAATTATTCTATTTTTCTAATTATTTCAGATTTGTTTCCTTAATTTAATAGTAATAACAGAAACTGTTAAATTTGAGGAATTGCTTGAAACAGTAGTTTTGTATAAACTATAATCTATGCTTAAATTAAAATACAAATATTAATGTAAATGTTCGACGTATTGTAAAAGAATGTTAAACGAGACTTCAAATTTTGTATTTTTATGTGCTAATTAAAAACAAAATTTTTTAAAAACAAAATTTTATTAAATATATAAAAATGTTCCTTTATTAATTTTGAAATTATTCATTTATTTTTAAGTAGATGTTATTAAAAATAATTTTAATTTTTTATTATTTTCGCTGCTTTATTTCCTTCAAATTTAATTCTGAAATACTTTTAATAGAAACTTTTAATCGATTTTTGTACGATTAATGATACAATTAAATGGTTTTTACGACAAATATTTAGTCGTTAATTCCATGGATAATACTGAAACTTTTTATGCTGATGAGCAATAAAAGAGAGTTAATCCCTCTGCTCAGTTAGCCTATAATATACAAAATACATCTACCTCCCTTTTGTTTATAAGTGGAGTAAAAAAGCATGTTATATAATATTTTTAAATGTTCAAACAATGTTGTTCAATGCTTTTAATCAATGTCACTTTCTGAAGTATTACTTTCAGTGATCTGCAAAGCTACATAGTATCGGCAATAATCATTGTCTGATTCCCTCGAAAAACCAGTATCACAAATTGCTACTTCTTACTTAGAATGCATGCTAATTTAATTGTATTATTAAAGTTAATTAAAATTTAAAAGATTTTAAAATTCCAAAATCTGAGGATGCTAACATCTGTAAATATGTTAAAATTATGATGTTAATAGGCCAGAAGTTTTCAGGAATCTCGAACAATATTTAAGAGGATTTTGGTTTCACTATTTCCAAACAGTAATTTTCTTGAGAAAAGGTTTTGAAAAAGTACATGAATTCCGTTTATTTCTTTTGGTTCGAAAGTGTACAATATTGTTTGTGTATAGTTCTGTTTTACTATAAGTTTTAAAGTGCATAACAAGAATCAAAATATAAGATTCAAAATAATAATTTTAATACGTCCCACATTTTATTTTAGAAATTACTACTTTATCTAACTGTTTTTGCTTTGAGGAATAAATTCCACAATTTTGTTTAATCTTAATTAAGTTAAGCTACATGACTATGTTTATATTTTAAAAATAGATATCAGAAATAATTCCAATGGAAAACTCACACTTGAATTTCTTCGTCATTTAAAAATCTTATGTAGAATGCAAAGCGGAATATCATTAATATGCGGGAACCATAAAGAAATAAATTTCCTTCATTGTGTTTTATTTCCGACCAGGATTTGCACGTGTGAGATTCCATTTTGAAACACATAAAGAATAAAAGTGAAAAACAGACCCAGGTAGTTTTAAATATATTCAATAAACTAATAATTTAAAAAAAGAAAATAAAAAATTTAAAGTTTGCAGTTAGTATAATAAATTTCTAACAAATTCGAGCTTACATTCAACAAATAAATTTTCCTTCCTCTGAATAAAAACTAATTAAATATATTATTGAAAATTATATTGAATTCTAAACATTTTCCCGAATCATATAAGCATATCAGAAAATCTGGCTCTAAGAATAATTTAAAAAACTATATAAAACTGGAAAATATGATAAAGTGATGATTTTCTTAGATTATAATAAAACTTTAATTTTACAGACTGATGAAATATTTTAACTTGTTCCATTTTAAGTGAACATAATTTGGTTCTCTGCTTTTTCAATATTCTTAAATATTATCCAATGTAATTTGCATGAGATTAATTAAAGAAGATTGGAAATATCGACACCCGATTGTCGATTCTCAGTGGCACAGTTAGTTATTTATTCTTTCTCACAATTGAATCCATGGTTATATTCATATATTTTAGCATCCTTTAGCAGGTATATGTATATTAATTGTTACGAGATAACTACTTGATGATATTATTCAGTTATCCAGAACAAATACTTCAGATATTTGTCACCCATGATGAGAAGTTATCATCACGTCACCTTTAATGATTGGAAAATTATCTATCTTGAATACATAATAATAATGTTCATTTCATCATGTTAGATATAATTTGTCTCCAGTAATTAGTAATAGAAAGTCGCCACCAGTGATGATTGAATTGTATAAAGTCGTCACCTATGATTAGTAGTAAGAAGTCATCCCCAGTGATTGATAGTTAAAAGTCGTCCAGAGATTAATGGAAAGAAGTCGACACCTGTAATTTGAAATAGAAAATGCCGCCACTTCTGATTTATAGTAAAACTTCGTCATCAGTGATAAATGGCAAAATAACTTTGCCATGTTCGAAACTATCTCCCTGTTAACATAATTTTTTTCTTTCCTTGTAAATGTTCTTCATACTTCTTTGTATAAAGAACAATTCTCTGGTCTTTGGATGATTATTATGAACGATTGATAGTTCTTAAAGAAATAAGTAATTTCCACTCACAGCATTTAAGAGTCAGATATAATTTGCAAATGAAATTATTACTTTCTGATTAATCAAGTATTTTTTTATCAAAAATTCTTTCAAAAAATGACAGGTTAAATCCAAGTAATATTTAAATGGTTTTTTATTTTCGTTGACCATTTTATTTATCAGCAGAATGTTCAAATATCCTTATTGAATGAAATATCTGTCGCTATGATTCACAAATTTCTGTTAGAATAAAATATAATGTTAATGAAATAAATTAAAGTCTTGAGTTTTAGTCTGGAAATGTAATTGAAGCGAATAAAAGTTAATGAATTGCATTTGTTTATAGATAGCACTGCTTTAAACTTTATTTGCAAATGATCCTTCCTTTGAGCTTGAATTTCTGTTACATCAGAGCTTTGACACACAAGAAAGTTTTTCATTGTGAGATAATGGATTAATAATGTTTTAAACAATTTATACATATGAGTAAGCTATTCAAAATCTAAAATATATTGTCTATCCAGTCACTCCTTCAGAAGGATTTCTCAAGAACAATAGAAGGTAATATTTTTGAAAAAAATAATAAATTTAAAAAAATAAATTTTCACTTATTTCAGTTTAACTAAATTATTTTACGAACCATCCTGTTAAAGAAATCGAGCATAAAACACGACTTAATTTCAACAAGGAAACATTGGAAATGGGTAATAAATACATAATATAGGATGTTTTCTTCTCATCTACAGTAATTTCATATTCTAGTCACTTTATTTTGAGACAAATATTTATCACAATTATTTGTCTCAAAATGTAAAACAAGATGCTTAAATTTCTTTCTGTCTTGCGTCTCAAAATATATCAAAAGAGATAATTTAAAATTTGTTGACAAATTATTGGAATAATTTACAAAAGAATGAATTACTTTTAACTAACGTAATTTAGCTGTAAATATATTTATTTATTGGACAGTGCAAAGATACCTTTTTTGTGCTCTAAAAAATTGAATATTTTCTGTCATAAAGTCATAAAAATTTATTATCAAATTTTTGAACTACTGATAAATTATTGTAATATTGAAACTTACTGTTTCTGTCAAAAACGTCAGTAAGTCGAATATATTTAATGAAACTTTCCTAACGCTAAAAAATTCCTACGACTGTAATTTTTCTTAAATGCATCAAATCACTAATGCAAATTTCGAAGTCCACTCGCAAGTAAAATTAACAATTTTTTTTACATATTTATCAAGATTTTTATTTTGTGCAGTGAAATAAATCCATCGATTAATTTAAAAGAGGATTTTATATTAAATAAACCTAGTTATATATATATATATATATAATATGGATGTTTTTGTTTAAATTTCACTTTGCAATTTTTTAAATGTTGTGTAAATTTGACCACGTTACTAAATTTATGGGTTTCTTTTGTCATGAAATATAAATTTAATAATAATGTAAATATCAGCATTATCTTAAGATTTAAATTTTATAATATTTACATTCAACGTGTGAATGTGTTAAAATATTTACTAGATTTTTTTTTCACTTTAAATATAAAGCCTCTGATAAAATTTCTGCAATAATCATACCCAAAATATTCATAATGGTACGTGAGTTTGAGATTAAAGCAGATCCAGAAGGATTTTCCGAATTTTCAATGTGGGGTTTTTACTAAATTTATGGGATTTTTCAACAGAAATATCATTTTTTTAATATACATAAACCTATGCAGAATATTAAAGAATACAGAATATTACATATACCTATGCAGAATATTAAAGGCTGAATTTTACAGTATTTGCAACAACATGTGAACATTTTAAATACAATTAATTTTAAAACAAATTAAATTTAATTTTTATATAACTATAAATACTTGTAATTCCTTCATGGATCCATTTGATTTTAAATGTCCCTAACGAATTTTTTTAAAATAAACGTGCCAGACATTTCTCAGCGTTACGTGTTTGCTAGATTGAAGCCTTTCGTTTAAGAAATATTATTAAATGATATGAAACATTTCAAAAATAACCTGTTCCGATGGCTGGAAATTTTATAAATGCATCAAGTCACATGCAAATCTAGAGGATCATTGCCAAATAAGGTCTGACAAAATTAAATACGTTTTCCTCCAAACTTTAAATTTTTGTAATGAATTAAAATCATAGGGAATATATTAAAAATTGCATGTTATACTAAATGAAACTAAAAATTAAGTGTATTTTATAAATTTTTTGTTCTGTTGTCAAATTATTATATTTTTAACGAAGGCAGATGTGGTGACATGTGGTACGAAATATGTAGGTTTTTTAAACAAAAACTTAATTTTTATAATAATATAAACACAAGAATACCTTAAGTATAGCATTTTACAATATTAAAACCTAGAAATTTTAATATACTTTCGATAAATCCACAGATATTGCTAAATATGGAATCTCTTGTTACGGTGAACGCGGTATGAACGCAATAAACTGAAACAACAACATACATGATCGGGCAGCCCCTCGTTTAGGAAATATTATTAAATTACAAACGTTACAATTATTTGTTATGTTTGCAAAATACAAGAGATTTTATGCAATGCAAAAATAAGTAATACCTGTGGCTGAAAATATTTTAAATGTTTCCAATTAAATGCAAATACGGAAGGTTTTTGCCAATTAAGGTCTAACAAAATTTATAATGGTTTTCTCCAAACTTTAAATTTTTACAATAAAATAAACCCGTGGAAAATATGTTAAGAATTGCATGTTATACTAAATGAACCTAATGATTTAAGTATTTTTGATAAATTTTATGTTCTATTGTCAAATTCTTATATTTTTATCCAAGGCAGATGCGGTCACCCTTGCTACTAAATATGTAGGATTTTCAACCAAAAATTTAATTTTTATAATAAGATAAACACCATCAGTATCTTAAGTATAGCATTTTACAATTTTAAAATCTAGAAATTTTAATATACTTTCGATAAATTCACAGATATTGCTAAACATAAGAATTTCTGGTTGAGGTCAATGCGATATGAACGCAATGCCCTGAATCAACAACATACATGGTCGGGCAGCCACTTCTTTAAGAAATATTATCAAAACTTTATGCATTACACGTAATTCTTACACTTGCAAGAAACAAGAGATTTCATTTACTGAAAAATTAGTATTCCCTATGGCTGAAGTTTATATGAACGTTTCCAATCCTATGCAAATGTGGAAGATTTTTGCCAAATAAGGTCTAACAAAATTTTTATTTTTGTAATAAAATGAACATATAGAATATATTAAGATTTACATGTTATAATAAATGAACCTAATAATTTGAAAATATTTTATAAATTTTATGTTTTAGCGTCAAATTCTTATATTTTTAACGAATTCAGGTGCGGTGACATTTGGTACTAAATATGTAGGATTTTCAACCAAAAATTTAATTTTTATAATAATATAAACACCATCAGTATCTTAAGTATAGCATTTTGCAATCTTAAAACCTAGAAATTTTAATATACTTTCAATAAATTCCCAGATATTGTTAAATGTAAGAATTTCTGGTTGAGGTCAAAGCGATATGAATGCAATGCCCTGAATCAACACCATACATGGTCGGGCAGCCACTCCTTTAGAAAATATTATCAAAACTTTATGCATTACACGTAATTCTTACACTTGCA
>JAPDSC010091079.1:0-10204 GCA_026290005.1 Latrodectus geometricus | reverse complement strand
TATATACACACGCTTCCATCGACTAACATATTGCTAGAATACGCTAGAGAGCATATTAAACACATAAAAAGGGTAAAAAATCCCTATTTATATCCCTCCAAAGCATATTTTTTTCAGTAAACTGAATTCCTTTTAATCCTATACCACTTCTTTTAAGCCAAGGGATAAAAGATGCAGGATATTGATTGGCTATTTGTATTCAAGGGCTTTGTTGAATGTCTAACAAATTGAGGATAAATAGAAAAAAAGTATTACAAGGCTTAAATAAAATTAAAGGTTTTGTTCTTACAATTGTTTTACTTCAGAGGATGATGAAATATTTCGTTATTATGGTCTAATATCTATAATTTGAATGCTATTCCTCATGTGAATAGTAAAATGTATACTTTATAATCTCTATATTTTCTTCATTTTTTTTAGAATACATTATATTAAATCGTAGTTATCAGTGAATAATTCACAGGATATAAAAAACTGTACATTCCATGTAGTTTTCTAAGGAAAAATTCGTTTTATGAAAAATTTATAACATTAAT
Source organism: Latrodectus geometricus (assembly GCA_026290005.1). Classification (NCBI taxonomy): domain Eukaryota; kingdom Metazoa; phylum Arthropoda; class Arachnida; order Araneae; family Theridiidae; genus Latrodectus; species Latrodectus geometricus. The sequence continues at coordinate 9,668 of JAPDSC010091079.1, read as the reverse complement.
ATATAAAATCTAAGATTGTTGCAAACTTGAATAAAAAGACTTTCTTTATTAAGAAATTATTTAAATTTTTCAATAATATAATTAAAGTTTTCTCTTAATTTCACTAATATAGATTATTTTATTTAAATCATATTACTTCATTCATATCTTTCTTCATCAATTTCTTAAATCATTAATAAGATTGATAAGATAGATTGATAAGACATGCATACTGTTTTATACTTTTATTGAAAACATTTTTATATTTAGAATTAGTGTAAAAACCTTACAAGTATTTTTAAGTGAAAATCATTAGTTTTTATAATATTTTTACAGGATCACGGATAACATGTAATATGAAAGATTCAAACTAATCTTAGTACTTTTCTATTTTATTTCAATTACCAATTATAAATACATTTTTAATATTATTAACCTTATATTTCAACAAAAAACTTAAACAATTAATATTTTCACTCACCACATCAAATAAAAGGATGGATTTTCATTTAAGTTTATGCAGAAGTATGCTGTGATTTGAAAGCAAAGTCTTAAAATGATACAAACTTCTATGGAGAGTGTTTTGGTGATGATCCTGAAGTGAAAAAAGGACGTAAAATTTTATCAAGCATTACAAAAGATACACTATGTTTTGAAGTATGGAATAAAACATTAGAGACACAGGAATGTTAGTCCCAATGGGAAGCACTTTAAAATGGATTGAATGTTTGTGATTATTATGTGAATGTATGAGTTAAAAAATGAACTTTCTGATTTCTTTTAGAGAAGCTCATTAGAAAAATAATTTCAAAATTTAAACTTAAATTAATCGAATGTAAATTACTTTAAATAAGAAAATTTTTACGTTGCAAATTAATATATTTCAAGCCTGTTTCACTAAATTATTTAAAACAAATTTTCCTGCTTTTAATTTTCTTGAAACTATTCATATATAAATGTCATATCATAATTTTTCTTAAAAACAAATTTCATAAATTTTTCTTGAACGTAAACAGATCATCCTGATAAAAATTGTTTTATAGTATTATTTTATTATGTCATAATTAAAATATATAATAAACTTAAATGAGTAAGTATATTAAGTCGTAATATGTACTTTTTCTTCCTTACATTATATGATTCATAATTTTTCATAATGATTTGAGATAGTATTGTGTTGACTGTTAACAAGAGCACGCGCCCGCGAATTACTTAAACCCATAAGTATTTTTTAAATTTTGCATGAATAAATTTTGAATTTTCATATATTTGTAATATTGGAAAAGTAAATGTTTTTAATTAGAAAGTAGATAATGATAAATATTAGAGTAATAAAAGTATATTTAATGCGTTATATTTTAGCGGTTTTTTTTGTCACGTATACCTTGTGAATTACTTCCCAAATATTATAACTTTTTTATAATATTTAGTTTTCATTTCAATGCCAGTATTAGTTTCATTTCGGAAGTTACAAATAGTATTATTATCTAAATTAATCTAAAGTAAAATGTAAAAAAATAATTGCAGAAAAGAAGTTAGAAGTATTTTTATATTTTTCGAAGCCATTACCAATTTCGTTGAAGTTATCTAAATTTAATACTCCAGCAATACTATTTTTAGTATACGAATTACAGTTATACATAATTTGATAGTAATTTTTCAATAACAGAAAAAACGATTGAGTTGCCTTCATTTTATAGAATTATAGAACCATAATTGTTCGATATAGAGCATAGCCTTTCTAGGGCAACAAAAAAGAATCTCAAGTGAATGAAGTGAAGCATGTGATTTTAGAACTATGAAGACAACCTAGATGTCTTTAAAACTGGTGACTGGAAAAAATAATTTGGGGACCACTTAAAAACATTTTGACACTTATATTGATGACAGGGCGCTAAAATAAAGATTACTAGGTAAATATTATTAAAATTGCTCTAGTTCCGTCATTGAAATCACCAAATTAAACTTTTTATAGCAAAGTAGTCGTTTGTACATACATCGTTATCATGGCCGCTAATAAAGCTAAAAAAATTATTGTAACAAAAGTTGTTCTTAATCTTTTTTCATGTTACTTAAACCATTGGGGAAAACAGTGAATCAATGAAAATGTTTTCAATGAATTCTGCAAAATTTTTGACAAAAGTAAATTAGAAAAATATTGTGCTACAATTAAGTAATCTGCACTACAAAAAATCAAAATAAGAATATGTTCTGTTTTTTCCCGTTAAAGCACTGCCATATAAATGATAGTTTTGAATAAAAATTATTAATTTTACCTTAATTGTTTTCAGTATTTAATTGTAACACTGGAGGATATATTATATAAAAATGTTTAAGAATACTAATGACTTTCTTAATAACAAATAAATAATATTTTAATATCTTTTTTCCTTTATTATGCTTCGTTCATTATTATTTCTTATGTTCTTTCAAGCTTTCCTTAACGCTTAGTTTCAAATAACCATGTTTTCCAGCTGTGACGTAATATTAAAAAATTCATTTTCGCTTCCAATAAACACATACCATTCATTATCTGATGTAATTAAATTTTCTCTTAGATTTTCCGTTTAGATTTCTTAATTACTCTTATTTTTCTTAGTGATTCTCAACCTTTATATGAGATCATTAAGTATATTTCAAATGTTTGTGCTTTTTTGTTCGTTTGTTTAAAATTGCATTCAAGCAAAATTGAATGGAAAAAAATCAAACGTTGCTTTTTAACCTATTACCTTGTTAGTGGGTATATGATAGTTATTTAATTAACAATTTAATTGTTAGCTTACTTTAAATTATATATTCTAAAATTGCATACATAACATTAACAAAAGACAGTTCCAATTAATAATTCACTGCAAATAGACTCTCTGTATACATATTTATAACATATTTATTAATTTTACGTAATAAATACTTACAGTTAATTACAGTACGTATTTAAAATTTCCCTGTATGATTGTTTCACTGCATATATTCACTGCTATAAGTAGGATATTACAAAGGATAACTATCAGATATTTTTCTATAACATATATTTTCATATAACAAAATGTTTAAAACAATACTAGAGTACTGAACTCATAATTTACTGCACTTATTTTAGATTAATTTAGCAACAATTTTACTTAACTTCTTAAATCATAAATAACATTAACTTCTATTTATGCATTTATAAGTTTTAATTTAAATATATAGTATAATTTACATAATATGATTGTGCAACAACTGGATTTTATTTAAAGAAATTTTTGTTATTAAGTTATTCTCTCTGATTCAAAATTTAATGAATGCGAAATTATGCTTCATAAGTAAGCTAGCAAAAGTAAAATATCAATGTACAAAAAGTATAACATTATACCCTCAGTGAATCATTATTCAATAAAATGTGAAATAAATTCTCAGCAATCATTTTGAATAACAAAATCTCAATTTGTAGAATTACTCATTTCTAATATTTTCGTGTGCTCAAAAATACAGGATTCTGCACACAAAAGTTGCATTGAGCACAAATACAGAATTTTAATCACAAAAGTAGCATGGAGCACAAATATAGAATTTTAATCACAAAAGTAACACTGAGCACACATACAGAATTCTGAGCAAAAACTTTGCAAGAGAAAAAATGATAAATTTCTATCCTATTCAAAAAAATATGGGAAAAAAGGCAAATTTTAAATATCCTGTTTCTTAATCTTCTGATAAATTTAATTATATGATTAAATGCCAATTGAAAACAAAAAAATAATAAATTACCTGCCAATTACCAAATTTAATTATATAATTAAATACCAATAATAAATTCTTAAAAAATTTATCTTTTTTTTCAACCTCTATTTTCTATATTAAAATATATGCTGCAGAAGGTTGTTTAATGAACCTGCGCATACTTAGCGATGGTTTTCATAACGTATCAAAAAATACTCATAATAAGTGATTGAATAAAATAACAAATTATTGGAGTCTATGCCACACTTTTTAGGATTCTTATACTAATCAGGCAAGATAATTATTTTTTCCTTGCACAAAGTAAAATGTCTTAAAATAATAATTTTTTGCAAATTTATTTAAAATATTTTATTAAGTCACTTGCAACCAATATATAGAAAAATAATCACTGAAAACAAATCTGCCCAAGTTTCGAAAATGAAAGTGGAATGGTTGGGAATATTTTGAAATATATAGTCACGTCACCATCTCGAATTTCTTGTTATGTAATAACATGGAATGCGAATTTACTGATATTAAACATTGCAAACAATTTTGAAGCAAAACCAAAGTTTTGAACTTTAAAAGTCATCTTTCAAATAAGATACTTTCAATGATACAAGAATTGATTCAACTTTATATAGCTGATATATGTTGGACTTTTTAGTTAAACGTATAATTTCAAAACATTATTCTTCAGTAATAAATTCTATAGAGGATCATGATTGTTTATTACTTGTATTTATTTATGAATTATTTAGCAATAATATAAAATGTCTCACCTACAGTTGTCTTGATGAAACTTTTTGTTGAAATATATTGGGGTTAGTAATATTCAATGTAGAGGTAAAATAAGTTGGCCTAATATCTCACATATATTATCTTTATTAATTTTCTTGATGTGAAATTAGAGGTAAATTATTAGCCTAAAATTACAAGTCTAAGACTGTGTCCAATCATTAGAAGAAAATAATGAATGCAACTTATCAAACTGAATATTTACAAATATCTAGTATAAAAATGACTTAGACAACAGATGATAAAGAGAAAAGGAACATCAGTATTCATTAAAACAAAAATATCAGGTAGTAACATCAGTATCTATTAAAACAAAAATATCGGGTAGTAAAAAGTAACATCAGTATCCATTAAAACAAAAATATCAGATAGTGTCCCTCCAATGTATCAAATGCCAGGAAATTCTTAACAAGAAGCATAAAAAACAAATTATTTCTTTTGTTGTTGTTGGTATTTTAGTGTCCACAACACAGGAAAAAAGGGCTGTAAGGGTCCCTGTAGGAGTCGAAGAGTGTCACCAAACAGAGCTTAAGAATCCTTGGGGTAACAGACGGACATTCAAAGATGTGCTTTGGTGTAAGTTGGACCTCTGGGCAGTTCATATAAATAGAATTAGTCCTTGTTTTGTCTGGAAGGACATTCCAAAACATTTCCAAAAAAAAGGATGAAATTTTGCCATGATTAAATTTATTTAATTTGATTAAAAAATTCCATAATTATTTTTTTCTTTCCGGCAGATAATACATTCTTCAAAAATTCAATTGCTCATTATATTCAATCATAAATTAACTAACTATTTATTCATCATAAAGCAACTACTATTAAAAAGTAAAGCTTCCATTTTAAAAATATTCCATTATTTTTCCGTTCCTCAAGTAACTTTACTGACATTTAACTACAGAAAATGATGGAAATGAATTTCAGCAGCATGAAGTTAGTACACTTATGAGCAAACACGAAGTAATTCAAAGATCTGATTTTTCCTATGCAGGAGAACTATAAAAAATTCATTATACCAAGAGCAATTTAGAATAACCTATTCTTTCTTGGTGGAGATAAACATCCAGAATAGAAAATGAAATAGAAATAATTATGAGTGGAAAAATGGTGTAATATACAGTAAGGTAATATTTTTTTCATGTGAACATCGTATTAAATAAATGACGAAGAGCTATACTCCTGGAATTTTCTAAAATGTAGTGAAATTATATTTAAAATCTTAACGTATTACAAAATCATAAAAGATTCTCTAACGATGTTGTATTAATTAAATATTATGTTATTAGCTATTCTCAAAAAAGATTAGATTTATAGATGATTTGTTTCAAAAAGCAAGTACAAACTATCGTTTCTGAGGGAATTATATAAAGCTAAATATTTTCTGAATATTAAAGCAAATTATTCATAAGAATTGCTTTTTTCTTAACCCTGCAAGGATTTTAGATATTAAATAACTAAATAACTCCCATTATATTTATGCATTGCAATTAAGCATAAATATTTTATTCTTCAATTTAATACTTCAAATTAATTAGCTTATTTTCAAATAATGTTGAAAATAAATAACATTTTAATGAGTAAAATTCGTCTTCTTGCTTTTACATTTAAGCTTATCAATGTTTTTTCTTTTTTTACAAAATTGTTTGTTTATAATTTTAATATAAATAATGAATTAATTTATCTTGAAAAACTATTACACAGAGCTTATTAAAACAAAAATATAGTATTTAACTTAACTTCCTTCATTAATTTAACTAGAACCTATATATATATATATATATATATATATATATATATATATATATTACTCTCGTTATACTTAAGCAATGCTTTTTAATATTTGTACGATAATATCCACGTGTACAAAATGTCATTTTATTTTAACAGAAGAGTTTAGATAGTTGTTTATAACAATTAATATTTAATAATTGGTGTTTTCATTGAACTATAAATTTAAAGTATTTGTATCATTATTTATTTATTTAAATTTTGAAAACAAGACATAAGCATTCACTAAGTAAATTAAAATTTTTTCTTAAATTTCTGAAATGTAACTTAGGGAGCTGAAAATGATATTCGTTAATTTAGTATGATCTCTTATTTTTCATGTCATTAAAATATTTCCGTATAACTTTTTATTTTTACGTTTCTTCAACTAATGACAACCTAGTGTTCTTTAATTGGAATAAGTCAGTAGACTTTTAAACTAATCTTATCCGATCTTCCTCATTATAACACTTAATGACGAGAAATACTTCTTTTTAAGAATTGAGATGAACTTAGTGAAAATATCTTATTTCGTGGAGATGGAATTTGAAGTTCTTATTAATATTTAAATTTCTATCTTATATATTGTTAAATAAAAATACATTAAATTATTTACATGTAATTTAACATTCTAAGAACAGAATCATGGCAAAAAAGAAATTTTCTCCAACATTTACTAAACATTCTTATAAATATATATTTATAAAACTTCACACTTGACTAATCTGATTAATTAATATTGAAATGTCTTCTATTGTCTAATTTCCTTATAATATTTTATTAGAATTTTTCTAATTTATTTTTCAACAAGATCTTAATCTTGAACACTGTTTCAAATTGTGTTCATAGATACTTAAACTTTATTTTTAAATTAAGACATATTATGTGCAAAATATAGTAATGATATCCATGCAATATTATTTCATTATTTAATCTATTTAATTAATTAAAATATATTAAATAACTGTGATGATATTGCATCAAATTCATCATTTAAATTATATACTGAGCTACACTGACCTCCAAAGTTTAAGAAACAACATGTTTTTTTGGCCTAATTTGCAAATGAGTTCATGTAGAAACACAAATTTCTGATGACATGTGCATATGGATTGCTTTGAAGTTTGCATAAAAAAAATATATAAATGATTTAAAAAAACAAAAGGAATCTCACTGAAAAAGTCATTTCTTGGAAAAAAAAGAATAATCCCATTTTATTTGGTAAAATGTCATACAAACACAAGTGAAAGGAGTTTTAATAAAGAATATGCCCGTCTTTTGTGTAAATGCATTGGCGGTATGGACTTTCACTACTGCCAATTAAGTTGCTGGTTACTAAAATTCGAGCCGAAAACTGAGCAAAGACTAAGCCTATTTCCAAGCTCTTTTACAGATCTTGAAAGGGGACTAAAAGTAGCAACCTTCCTTTGAAGATGCTCCCACAGATGTTCCATGGAATTTGGGTCTAGAAATTGGCTTTTCAAAACAAGACCCTCAAGATATATCTCAAATATTATAGTTTGATGAGGTCATGCGTTACCATCCGTCAAAATGAAATCATTGCCAATTGCAACGGCATATATGAAGACATATAGATCAAGGATTTCATCGCGGTATCTCCCTCTAGTCACAGTTCCTCTCTGAAACACAAATAGTTCAGTGTGACCCCCGAGTGAGTTCCTTGCCCAAACTATTATTCGACTACCACAATAAATTTGTCTTTCCACAGTGTATAAATGATTTTATTCTCTCGTTATCAGCACAAGACTTGAATCACTCTTCATAGTGAATCTAAACTCAATTGTAAAAATACAAACGACCATCACTTTCTGGTTCAGGAAAAGTATTCATTTGTCCAAAATAAGAGGGACATTCGCTGTCATCCGATCACCTTGAATAAAGATCAGTTTTCTGAAGACATCTTCTCACCGTACTAGGTAATGTTCTTCTTCTCCCTGATGCAATTAAATATTCTGTAACAAGTACTCGCAAAGAAATGCTTCTTGATGAAAGAGCTTTAAGCGACCTTTTGCGTGCTTAGTAGGTCTTGGTTGGCCTGGTAAATGTCTTCTGGACACAAAAGCTTTGGTTTGATATTGATTCCAGAGACTGTAGACTACACTGCAAGACATATTAAAGCACCTAGCAACATCAACCTGCGATTTCCCCATTTCGTCCATCCGATCACCCGCCATTTTAATTAATCAAGCAAATGGCGTCTCTTAGATATTGAGGGATCCCATTGACTATTAACAACGAATCTGTTAACAAAAATTGTAAATTAATAAAATCTACTCGTGTAATTGTGAAAAGTAATACATTTTTCTTTTACTCAAAAATACATTTTTATCCCATGAAAAAATAGTATATTTATGCATGCATAAATTTACTTACGTTTGATTTTATCATTTCTATAAATTATAAATTTTACTGGTAGTGTCATTCTTTTTGGTGAGCTTCAAAAGACATATTGTTCCTTAACTTTTATTAGCTAGTATATATATAGATAAGATAAACACAGATTTATTAAATAAGAGATAGCACAAAAAGGGAATCATTCTGTTTCTTGGCAATAAATCGTTGATTTAATTTAAGTAATTATGGAAAATATATTTATTTTAGACAACTCGCGATTTCATCAATTTTTGAAGTAAACATTTATGAAAAAGTGTAAAATCAAATACTATCAGAAATAATTCTTTTGTCTGCAATTTAGCAAAAATAAAAAGCAATAAATATTTTTCAGTCAGTTATTTACTTTAAGAATAAAAATTCCACATCAATATCAAATTTCTTACAAAATAAATTTTTTAAAACATAGTGAGAATTTTCTTCAAGCGAGAAATACCTTACTGGAAATATTTTGCCGTTTAGATATGTTATATAAAGTAAACTGGACATAGAAAATGTAAGAAAAAATATAAATTGCTTAGACAATTTGAAATACTCATCTAAGATATAGCAAATGTTATTAAACTAATCCCCATTAAACAAATTGAAATAATTGTTCCGTTTCTGTTTTTATATAAGCACTTATGTTTGCATAAACACTAATTTTTAATTTTTTTTAATTAATTTGTTCTTATAACAAAAATGAATGTCGATCACTGTAAATTTTTAAAGATAGCTGCACAAATTTTTTTATGGAAGCTTTCTGCTTTTGTACTGTAAATGTGATGATGTATAATGATATAAGTACATGATTTTTATCAAATAATATGAAATAAATCATTTAAAATCCTTGCAGTGTAATTTGGGGATTTGAGATTACGTTATTGAAAGATCTTCTTTTGTCTATAACTCATTATAGTTAATTAAAATTTTTGAAATTAATTAACAATAATTAATTAATTTCAAAAATATTGAAATTAAATAATTTCAAAAATTAATTAATTAATTTCAAAAGATAAAATAAGTTTATT
>JAPDSC010091077.1:7897-21716 GCA_026290005.1 Latrodectus geometricus | reverse complement strand
ATATATATATATATATATATATATATATATATATATATATATATAATGTGTTATAAATTCTATAAATAAACGTTTTTAATGTCTATTCTAAGAATTAATTAAAAGTATCATAAACGTATATTTAGTATCATAAGGATATAATTTATATTTTATTTTTAAATTATTTATTTGTGACATTTGATGGTTTGCGTGTAGTAATTTCAATCTTACTTTCTATATTTATGATCAGATACTATAATTTATTAATATTTTTATTGATAGATGTATTACAAGTTTTATAAATACATATTTTTAATATCTATTTTGAAAAATCATTAAAATGTATCACATTAAGTCTTAATTATAATCTGTTAAAAGATAAAGTGCAAAACCTGACTTTTATTTCATTATTCATGGGATTTGAGTATTTGTGCCAATTCAAATCTCTCACTTTATATTTATTCAGATATTAGATGTATGTAAAAAGCTTTTTTACATCAAAATATATGCTACAACGTCTATGAAGATACATTTTTAATTTTTATTCTAATTTTTTTTATGAAGCCTCATGTATTTATTTAGCATAAATTATATTAATAACTTAAGGATAAAACCTAAATTTTTAGTATTAAGTTATTCATTTATTTACGAGATTTCGGGGCTTGGGAATTCAAATGTCGCTCTGGATGTTTATATAGGATTAAATATCGTATATATAATACATAATAAAATTTATAATCTAAATATGTTATACAAATTCTTCAATTAACTTTAATGTCTATTTTAAAACTAATTAAATATATCACATTAATTCATAATAAGATCTAAAAGGACTAAATTTAAAAGTTTAAATCCTTTATTTGATTCGAGTTTTCGGTAATTAGTGTCTTCTTCTCGATATTTTTTATTCACTTATTGTAATCATTACACATATCAATTTATACATCCAAACATGCAAACTCTGTAAATAGAAATGTATGATATCTGTTTTACACACAAACAGAAAAGTTTCCCAAATTAATTTCCTTAAGGTCTGATTAATATTATAGAAACGAAATTTCAAATTTTAAATTCCTTATTAATACGATTCGAATGTTTGAAAAATCGAATCTGCCTTCTTACATTTATTTGAGTATTTATTATGGTACAATAGAAAACTTCTTTTACGGTTTTCAAGATACGACTAAAGATGGTGTAAATCAAGTAAAAGTGTACACAGAGGGAAAACCTTCTGCACATGTAATAAAGTATTAAAAATTCATTATTCATTTTTATTGAATATTTAAATAATAAATATATATCAATTGAAATTATAAAAGTTCTAATATTTTTTTAAAAAATCTAATAAGAGAGGATGACCATTCTACCTAATTCTGGTGAATTCTTTCAACTTTCTTTTCAAGTTCATTCATATGATCAAAACTATTGCTATGATTTGCTGTAAAAATATATTTTGTTAATGTTTATTTGTGTATAAATTACTAATAATTAAAGAGACACACTACTATCAACTACTCTGTCATCATCATTAAAATCACTATCATTGTCATTTTTTTGATGATTTGAAACTGATCAAATTTCAAACCGACACTGTTTGCACAATTTACTCTTTGTCAAAATGGAGAAATTTTTAATTTCATAACTTATTTTCAATTTCTCTTTCGCAGAAAGATGTTTATTATCTTCCATTCCTTTTAAGTAAACCTAAGTTTACTGTTTTTGTCTCTATGGCAATTCTACATTTTAAACATGAATTTTTTGTTTGGAAGAACATAAAAAAGTAGTCCACTAACGGGAAGATATAGATGCACATTAGGGATCTGCTTCCTCAGTGTGTGACCTGCTATATTTGTTCCGACGCTATAGCAAGGAGCATACTACACAACACAGTGCTTAACTGAATGAATCAGGAGAAAGAGACCTGTTTTCACAGTGAATGATTCCAAGCTTCACTAGAATTCGTAGCTGATGTGTGATAAGTCTCGTGGTAAGAGAGAATATTGTGAGCGAAAACAAAGATATGAAAAAATGGCGTTTATTGATCTAGGAGGGTATTAAAAGGTGTAAATGACTGGAAAGTTTTAATTTCAAAAGTTTTAAAAGCAGGATAATTTAACATTACAAACGTAAGATAATTAAAGAAACCGGAAAAAAAAAACTGTAAACTGCGTGAAAACGTAAAATCTGGGAACGTAAAAAAAAGGGGTTTCGTACTGTATAATGTAAATAATTATTGCTATATAGAATTACAAATTCTGTTAATTAATATTTTTAATATTTATTCGAAATCTGGTAAAAAGTCTCATAAATGATTTCTCTATAAAATGTGATTAATGATGGAAATTTCAAATATAAAACCTTGTATTTTGAAAATTCTTGAATTCGTAAATTTATATATTCATCTTTAATTAATAACTCTTTAGTTAAACTAGTATTTATACAAATATATAAAATTGTTCCACCATTTTTTGCATGTTGAATGCATAAAAAATGTTTATTTGAATATTCAAAATAAATTCTCTAATATAGTTGTTAAAAGATGTTAGAAGATAGATTGAATAATATATGAATTCAGTTTTGTAAAAGTTTAGAATTTAGAACATTGGATTTTTCTCCAATTTCTAGTTGTTTAGAAAATTTAATATTAAATATCATATTTCTTTATAGAATTTCATTTAGATACTTTTTGAATGAATTTTGTAAATGTTATGAATATAACATTAATATTAAAGATTTCATATATTAAAAATTTAGGAAACATTAAATTTTTTTTTATTACGATCATAATATAAGTGATCAATTTACTCGGTAATATTATAAAGACACTTAATTTTCACCATCATCATAAAAAATAACAAATTTTGGGAAATTAGTTAAATTTAAAAATATTTATATAAAATTAACAATTTGTTGTAGCTTCGGAAAGAAACATTATTCTCTTCTGTAATTACCAAGTTTATAGATTGAATATTTTTAGCAACAGTATAAAGGGATATGTTCACGAGTAAATTAATTATAAAAACATAAAAGCAAGAAAAGACAAAAGCATTAATTATAATCTCGAAAAATTAAGATATTTTCTTGAAATTAATTATTCAGTCATGAAAGGCAACCTGAAGAGCAGTTGAAACGTGGGCGTGATGAGATTAAAACCGTTGAAAGGATCATTAAAAAAATAAACTTTTACGCAAAATTAAGTGTTTGTGAAGCACAAATTTATGTCAATTATTAAATTTACAGAAATAAAAACTTAATCAAGTACATTAGAACATATTTAAAAAGTAACTTAGCAACGAGAAAATATAATAAAAATTGTATTAAGTGAATTTAATTTCAATGTTAGTAAATATTTTCATTTTTTTTAAAATATAAATTATTTGTTGAAAATAAGATTTTTTAGTGCCATTTTCACTAAACTTACTAAAATGTATAGTATGCTGGCAATAATTTAAGTAATATAAAATGCATTTTAAAATATTACACTCTACTATTTTAAGCAATATAATATCCTCTCATAAATTTTAAAAAGCACTATCTAGTAAGAAGAGAAGTGCTTATATAAAAGGGAAAGAAAAGCCACAGTTTTTAAATATAAAATGAGTCACGTATACTTTGGTAGTCTTATAAGGAATTGAAAAATGCTGCATAATATATCTTTGTTTAGGTGTCTGCTTTATATTAATATACTTTTTTTATAATATAAAAAGAGTAAGAGAGAGAAAGAGAGAAATAATATTTTCAGTATTATATTTATATTTCTACATTATCCTAATAAATATTTAATAAGGAGTTTTAATGTTAAACATCTTTGTAAGTTTAAATTTTGAATTACATGTTTCAATTTATATATCATATAATTTTATGTCTTTCTTTTTAAAATATCCGACACTTATTCTAACTAAATATTTTCTTGATGGTTTTTCATCATTAGTTTAGTTCTTCAATTTCTTCTCAATTATAAAACTTGTATATACCCAATATGAATATTTGTTTCTATACAATTTTTTTTTAAATTATTAATTTTGTTTGTTTTGGTATACATCAACGTGAAATTTTGGATTTTTTCACTCAACGTTTAGCAAAAATAATATACTGTGTCAATTGCCAAAATGCTTTGATGAAGTTGGCAATTGCCGTACTGGATTTTGCTTACATATCTTGTTTTAATTTTATGCGATTGATTATGATCATGATTCATATTTTGATGATTTTCTTTAACTGCTTTTTTGTGGTGGTTGACTGCCTTATTAATTTTGTGTATTGTTACCGTGAAAAACCGAAATTGGAAAATTGCGACTTTTTATGTAAACATATATCAAATACGTTAAACACTTTCTGAAGTGGTTTCGGAGAAAAATTGAACATTTCATTACATTTTGTACTTTCGATCTCTCATCGGTTTTTATCGACAATCACAGATATGCTCTCGTGGTAGTCTATACGAAAGAAGCGGAGGTCAGTGAAATGGCAACTGGTTGTCTCCAGCCAAATCCTTTGTTCTTTTGGGAGTCAATCATCTTTACCAATCTTATGCAAAGTTTCATAGTACGAGCAACAATTTCTTAATTTTTTTACGAAATCCATATTTATCCTGATTAGATACTGCAGTGATTCGTGATATTTTTCTTGAAAAGATGAATGCACAAACTGTGGATAAAAGTGAAGACAATTGTTTATATTTTTCTCATGAAAAGTACTATAAAATGTTTTCAGAAGTGGTTTCTGCTAAAACTAAGAATAACACACCTTTTACATAACAGATGGTTAAGCGTTTGACGTTTTAGAAATTAATAATGAAGAAAAGTTAATTGTACTGTTAAAACCATGAAAAACGAATATTCACTATTATGTTATCAATGAAGAATTGTTCAGTATATTATATGAAACTCATACCAGAAAAATCCATGGACGAAGAACACGTATGCTTATAAAGAGCTGCGAGTTAGGTACAAAAATATTACATATGAAGTTGTAATGCTGTATTTAAATTTACGGAAACACTATCAAATAAAACACAAGTGGAAAAAGGAAGTTATTGTTGTGAAACCAATGGTCAGTTTTTAGTTAAACTCAAGATGTCAGAGTGATAAATCTGCAGCCAAAGAGAGATTTCAAATATAAGTTTAAAAATAATGTATCAAGATCATTTAACTAAGTTTATCCAGCTACGACCTTTAAAATTTAAAAGAGTTGAAGAAGAACCATATCACGTTTTCCCAATATTTTTGACATTTGGTGCTCCAGCAATATTGCAATTACATAATATTTGAGAATTCAGCAATAAATCCATGTTTGAGATATGCACCCTGTGAAAAAATGTTCAGATATTTCTTCGAAAACCTCGTTACAATCAAACACAAGGCTCAGTTTAAAGGACCAATCATAATATACTGAATATGAATTGCATTGTGTGCAATAAACAATAACAATATAAATATATGGTCAAATAATTTACCTTTTGTTCAATTTGCCAAGAACATTACATACCATATAGGAATACGTCAAAAGCCTTAGGAAATTATACCTAGGTGTTAAAACAAAAAGAAGTATAGTTTCATCTTTTTTAGCCTAGCGAACAAGTCCAAAATATTGAAACCGAAGAACAACTCAAAGAAATCGCTAATACTTCTGAAACTGAAGAAAATATAGAAGAAACTGTTAATACCCTGAAAAAAATTTGAGCAGTGTTCTTAAAGAAAACCATATTAAAAAAAAACAATGAGGAGAACTTGTAATCTATACTACCCCTTCACAAACACGATATTTTCTTTCCACGATTGAATAACACGATATTTTCTTTCCGGTTGCTCTTTTTATAGAAATTTATCTACTACTAGGAACAAAATTGTTACGAAACTAACAAAACCAAATTCCTCCTGCTCAATTTGATTATATTGTTCAAAGTGCCTGATGTCAACAGTTTTTAGTACAAATAGCCAAAATGTGTTAGTGTTTGTTGTCAGAATAGGAGACTTCGATTTCTATAAACTGGCAAGTAAGAATGGTATCTTCAAACAGCTTTACAGACGTTCTCAGTTCGTAATTTATTAAGAAATTTTACTTTTCATAAACGAGATTTCTTCTGAGAATTGCTGAGAGAAGTAGCTGCGGTTGATTTGAGAAACAGGGGGGGGGGTATTGTTATATACACTGTCATTGCAAAAAGAAGTGCCATTGGACACTTGTGCAGTTCAAAGTGTCATAATGTTTGTTGCTGTAAATAAGATTTAAATCATATAATTAAGTAAATTTTTGTTTTCTTCTCATTTAGAAAGTACTATGCAATCACGTAAGTTTTTTTCAATTTCTACTATTCCCTTTTCTTATTAAGAATTTACTTTTTGTTTTAAGTTCTTCACCACTTATCTCAGTAAGATATGCGAAAAAATCACGTCCTCCTTGTGACGTTTAATTGCTACTGAAATACAGACAAGAAAATATAAATCTCCATCTTTTGTTCAACATTCACCATACATTAATACATGATGAATGTCGACATTTGGCAGAGTAAGTCAGAAATAAGGGTTGTTAGCAAATATTTCCGACTTACAGCAAGCGACTATCGACTTACACCAAGCGTTAATACAGTGATAATCATAAAAATACACTACTGTCCATTAAAATTGCTACACCAAGAAGGCGACATGCTACAGAAATTTATACAAAAGGAAGAAGGTGCTGTGATATGCAAATGATTAGCTTTTCAGCGCATTCAGACAAAGCAGGCGCCACTAGCGACACCTACATTGTGTTTAAATGAGGAAATTGTTCAGCCGGCTGATTCATACACAAATTGCATTTGAACGTTGTTGCCTGGTGAAAAGTTGTTGTGATGCCTAGTTTAAGAATGAGAAATGCGTACCAGCACGTTTCTGACTTTGGTAAAGGTCAAATTGCAGCGTACCGGGATTGCGGTTTATCTTATCGCAGTATTGTTGCTCACGTCGGTCGAGATCCAATGACTATAAGCAGAATAGTGAATCGATGGGTTCAGGACGGTATTACGGAACGCCATGCGGGATCCCAACGGCCACCTGCCACTAGCAGCCGAAAAAACAGGCATATTATCCACATGGCCGTAATGGATCGTGCAACCACGTCACGAGCCGTGAGTCAAGAAACGGAGTAGTTTGGAAGACAACAAGTGTCTGCACGAACAGTTCGACGACGTTTGCAGCAGCATGGACTCTCAGCTCGGAGACCATGGCTGCGGCTTCCCTTGACGCTACGTCATAGACAAGAGCGCCTTGAATGGTGTGATCAACGACGAACCTGTGCGCACGAATGGCGAGACGTCATCTTTTCAGATGAATCCAGGTTCTGTGTACAGCATCATGATGGTCGCATCCGTGTTTAGCGACATCGTTTTGAAAGAACACTGGCAGCATGCATTCGTCATCGTCATACTGGTCCATCACCTGTCGTGATGGCATGGGTTGCCATTGGATACACGTCTTGGTCACCTCTTGTTCGCATTGACGGTGCTTTGAACAGTGCACGTTACATTTGTGTTGTGTTACGACCCGTGGTTCTACCCTTTATTCGAGCCCTGCGAAACCCTACGTATCAGCAGGATAATGCCCGACCGGTTAATCTGCGCTTTAGGTCCCCTACTTCACCAACTCACGAATTTGAAACGTTTTCTCGCTCATGTTCATTAATTACTCGTTTGTTTTAGCCATTTCATTGGTCGCTAATTAAATTTCACTTTGAAATAGCGGTAGTATTTTCGCCATGGCATCGGTGTTTTTGAAAACGTGCCAAGGAGGGGACCTAAAGCGCATTTTCACCGCCCGACCGCATGTTGCCTGTATTGTACGGACCTTCCTTGATACGGAACATGTTTCGCTGTTGACCTGGCCAGCACATTCTCCAGATTTTTCATCAAAAGAAAACGTCTGGTTGATGGTTGCCGAGCGACTGGTTCGTCACCAAACGCCAGTCACTACGGTTGATGAACTGTGACATGCCCAGGCGTATAGCTGCTGTTATTACTGCCAGAGGTGGTTATTCTGGGTACTGAATTCTCAGGATCTATCCAGCCAAATTTTTTGAAAATTTAATCACTTGTTATTTCTAGTATAATATATTTGTCCAATAAATGTCATTTTGTTGTCTGCATTTCTTCCTGGTGTAGTAATTTTAATGGCCAGTAGTGTATATTGATATATGATGGCCTATTTCAAAGGCATCAATGCACTTATAAAATTGTATGTTAATGCGATGGATACTATTACGCATTATTAAATAAATGATTTACATTTCTGATTAAAATGTAACAATTTTGTTCTAGTACGAATCTAAGGCTATTGCCCTGATTATATTATGTTCGTATTAAATTTGTTTCTTATAATTTATTCGCAAATCTGGCTAAATGTGAAAAAGTGTTCCTGTGGTTGAAAAATAAATTTTATCAAAAAAAAATGCTTACTCAAATGACTTTATTTTTAACCAGTAACTCCAACTCAATAGTTATTATCCTTATATTCATTTTAAGATGCAGTTATATACGTTACCAATATACATTTTTTTAAAGAAATTTTTCCTTATTTTATGATGTCCTATTTTCAGTTATGCAATTTGCTTTAATTTTGTGTGAAGCTTTTTAATTGAAATAAAATTGGATTTCCTCTGAAAATGTAATTCAACTAAGACTCAAATTAATATGCATCCATGCAATGCATGTTGAATTAAGACTTAACATTAAATTTTATAGGTAAAATCGCCAACTTCAAAATCGATATAATTTTTTGACTTAGTATAGACTGCAGCATGCATTTTCATCTCAAGTCATGTCTCTATGATTATTTTTAAGCTCTTGTTATTTCAACAACTTATAATAATAAATGCACTTCATAGTAGTTTGATTGTCTATTAGGCTCAGTTCTCGTGAGCAGTGGTCACAATCAAATACCAAAAATTTAAATATTTTATAATTGGTTAAAAAGATTAAATTTTTATTTTCCTTTATACTAAATATATAAAAGCGACATCAATTATGGTGTGTGTCTGTAGGCTCATGATTCAGTTCCAAAATATGAAATTATTATTGTCTTTTTGATATATTTTTAAAGTATGTGTTAAACCGATGCATTATTAATAGTCTTGATAATTTGTTGATGAAAGATGTTTCAGTATTCGGAAGAAGGATACTGGATTTATTGAAAACAATTGTGTGGTGTGTTGAGAATGTCTATATAACTGCTAAAACTTTAAAAGCGATCAATGTGTTTTCGTCAGGAATCGTGTAGAAAATGACAACAAAAAATTGGTCTCTTCATGTGATCATAATTTAAATTGAGTAGATAGTTGGGACCAGACAGACTTACAATAGACATCAAAAAACTTATTACAATAATTTTGTAATACATCGTTTATTTGCATAATGATAGATAAATAAAAACAATTATATGGAAGAATAAAATATATAACTATAATATTATCCTTTCAGTTTAAATATTTTAGAAGATTTTTACAGGCTTATCATAAGTTTTGCGTAAAGAATAGCTAATATATTTTTAACAATGCATCTAAAATAACAATGAATCTAAAAATGCAACAATGAGATCTACTCTACTCCCGAAGCTGCAATTATAACTGCGCTTTTAGACACACAAGCAAAGGCTTCTTTTTTTAGAAGTCATCATTTCTATATTTTTTTAAAATATATTTTTGTAATTTAAGCAAATTTTCAACTTTTTTATAATCAATATTTAAATGTATGACAGTGGAAAATGCCATAAAAATAATTTAATAAAATTATAAACCTAACTTGTCTTATAAATAACGTGAAAAATTCTTAATCAAATTGAGTCATTTAAAATATTTTTTTTCTTTATTTTCCTTATTCAATGAAATTTTCGTTTCATAAATTTAAGAAATTAACAAGATATCTATATATTAGAAATGACATACATTTTTGAAAATTTAGATAAATATTTGTAGTGTGCGTTTTCATCTTTGTGTACGCACTATATTGCATATTTATATAATTGTATATTTATCTTTATGTTTAACAGTTTTATTGATAGATTGCATTATTCCATAAAAGTGTTTTATTTGCATCAAAATGATATCAAGAAGTTGATATCTGGTATTTATTAGATAGATAATTTTCAAAACTTCTTCCCATTTATATTATAGAATACATCATTATTTTTAAATTCTAAGATGTTTTGATCAAAACTTCTGTTTCCAATTGTTTGTTATTTTATGTCCATGATTGTCAAGAAAAGATAACTTGACGGATGTTCGACTATTGTAATAAATATCTTGATCATCTCAAACTTCCAAGCTGGAGTTGAGAGTTGAACCCACAATCTGTTAAACTGAAACAAGTCATTCAAACTTAACACATCATACTATATTATCTACATCGTTTATTTTTATAAACAAATTGATTGCAAATTCATTAAAATGTTTACTAAGATTTAAAATCTGATGTTCCAAGTATTCTATATTTCTTAGAAAAAGTATTTTGGAAACTTCTTTTTTTATATTGAATTCTGCTAAGTACGTATAAGTAAGATAAAGATTCGTGCATAATAAAATGGACTGAATTAGCCATTGATTATGTCTGGTTTCACTTTCAGCACATGAAGTCCTACTACAAATCTCTATATCTGACTGGTGAATCAAACCCATAAACTACTAACGAGTAATACCAAGAAAGGAAAAATTTATCACGTTATCGAAATGATTACTTAAAATTAATTCTACAACCATAAATACAAATAATTTTCTTTTCTTTAAGGGAATAGTTTTCTATTAATCTTTTATTCAGTTCAGACTCGTTCAATTTTTGAATTCCCTTACAGAACTTAATCCATTCGAAGATCTGTATGAATAAAAAGATCTTTCATGATGAGGAAAATTTTTGATTTCATTTTATTATATCAAAAACAATTGAAATAACTTCTGTATAAATATTCTTTACTCACTCTTTGGAAATGTTCAATAATTCAGCTCTAATTTTTCATCGCAGTTGATCTAACTTATGTGCAATATACCGTTGTAAAGCCAATAAATCATGAACATCAGTAAATCTATAACAAGAAGGTATAATTACTTAGTCCGATTGGTACTACAAGAGGGTCCGATAAACAGTTTAAATTTGCAACTCTATCTAAAACTAATTTTTAATCATAAATTGATCATTTTTCAAACTGGTTAAGAAAATGAACGGAAATTATCATTTCTCAAAACTATGATATTAAAATCAAACATTTAATTATTGCGCAGTAATTAGGTAAGAAAATTCTATTTTAATGAATAAAAATATTCCATTTCAATTCAACTAAATTATTGTATTGATAGAATATTGTCTTATCAGGTATTGCCTTGCATATAATATTATGAAACAAAACTTTAACAATAATGAAATTTCAGATGAAGAAATGAATTTAGACAGTTCCATAAAAATATATGAATAAATTAAATGATATTCTAAGAAAATATTTTACACTTGACTGCATATTTGACGATTTCGTAATTTTCATCAGAAAATCCTTCATTATTGGAGAGGAGGGAAACTGAATATCATGAAGAAAAGTGACAAACTCCAGATAATTTGAAGTTAACGCGATATTACCTAAATAAAATCAAACTCTGGAATTTGAATCCATTAAGTAAAACACTAGAACCTGATAATATATTCAATGCAATAATTTAGATAATTTTCCTTGCATCTGTCAACAAAGCCTTTTTTAATTGTATAGTTTGTTTCTAGATTTGTCATCTTTTCGAGTTTGGGAAAGAGAACCAATGTTATATGATTATTCTTAAAGGTGGAAATTTTAATGGATTTCACATCAATAATTATGGTGTATTAGCACTTTGTCTTCTCTAGGTAAATGCCTGGAGTAGTTTCATAAGCAAATTTAGGTAATACTTGTTTCAAAAATATTTTTCATTTTAAATACTAATTTGATTTTCCTCTCAAAACACTATTAAAGATGTTCTTATCCGCCAAAGCAGTAAAAAATTCTAATTCTGAATATATATATTCTGAATTTTTAAAAATCCATCAGTAAATTAATTTGTAATCCTTGTTATATTTTCAATTATTGAATTTTTAAATAAAAATTGTTACTTTGTTGAATACAGAGAATGATTCAAATTCCAAATTTAGGAATGTTTTAATTCAAGAATATAAATTCGAAACATCATAAAAATTTACAATCAACTATAGAAATTTATGAAAAAAATTTTGGTGTACTGTATGTGATATTTCTCAATTTCATGTGTGTTGAGCATGTACATTGTTAAAAATGTCTTAAATTGTTTAAATTTTATGTAGATTTTCTACGTAATGCAGTAAAACATTTTTATGATTGTGTTAAAATTTTATTATGAAAACTGCGCTGTTACATTTTCTTATTGAAATTTCACTTTATTGTTAATAGTAAACATTGCTTAAATATAATTGTTTTGACTTCGAACTAAAGAAAATTGCGTATTTAATTTAAAATTATATTTAGGTACTTTTTGATAAGGATGTATAAAGTTAAATTAATTACTTAATAAAATGTCTATTTCTTTCAGATATGTGTTATGAAATATATAAATTTCTTTGAATTACTAAAACTTAATTTTTTTATAAATTTTACACATATATTGTATGTTATATAGTAAAACATTTTAATTATTATGTTGAAATTTTATTTTAAAAACTGCTCAATTGTAATTTCTTATAGAAAATTCTACTTTATTTGTTAACCAGAATATTACTTTAAATTTTATTCAATATTTTTGACATAAAAATTTAAAGAAAATTGTATTTCTAATTTAAATTTAGATTTAAGTACATTTTGATAAGAATCTATAAAATGAAATTAATTACTTAATAAAATGCTTTGTGATTTTAAATTTCTTGTTAATTGTTAGCTTGTTTACATTTATGATTGAATTCAAAATTAAATTATAGGTTACGTATTGGTTACATTTGATTAAGTACAGAGAATTGCGACAACAGGAATAGAGTAAGTAGACTCATCGGCTCACAACTCTAAATAGAATTATTCTGTTGCCGTGTATCTGAAACTGACTCGTGATTAATTGGAATTGATCTCTTGCTATTTGTTACTGACCGAAAGCTGAATAGTTACTCTTTCTTCATCTAAGCCTCACGTCTCATTTGCTCAAGCCATAACCTAGACAAGGTCACGAGTCAGCTTTACACTTCGCTACTGAATGCGATTAGTTCAGTAAATAATGACTAGATTTATAATAGTGAAAGCATATGTATAACTCATGATGCCTATCTCGAAATTTAAAATTTTTTATAACAATATATGTCATATTTTTAGAACATATTTCTTTAAAAAATGCAAATTGAGTGAAGATTATTTAATAGAAATCTTATAAATGACAAAAATATTACCATTTAGAATTTTATCCTATTAATTTTTCTTGAATGCAATGGAATGTAATCGTTTGGTATTCATTGTTACCAAACTGCTTAAGATAATGCGCTAATATCAAAAATTGAAAAGAAATGGATTAAATAATAAATTGGAACATAATCCGTGTAGAAACTTAAGATTCTCTTTTTTCTTTATGAATTGAGAGTTATTGATGAGGATAGGTTTAACACACACATCCATCTCATTGCTTATAGCAGCTAAAATTAATAGAAATTAAAATAAAAAGAAATGAATTAAATAAAGAATCAAACACAGAATCTGTAGACTTTTTTCTGTGTATATTCAGGGAGAATCAAGAAGATTCAAGCATCCATCACTTTGTTTAGCATGGCTAAAATTAATGAAGGACTGTACGAATCTCTGTACACATTTAAATTAATTATATATATATATATATATATATATATATATATATA
>JAPDSC010091072.1:133270-145152 GCA_026290005.1 Latrodectus geometricus | reverse complement strand
ATATATATATAAGCAATGTTTAGGAAAAAGACAGACAGAGAAATCTAGCAGAGTATCTTTATTTAAACAAAATATTCATTCATTTTTCATCAGGATATATCTTTTCGATTCCTAATATGGAATTATCGATCTAAAAAAATATTTTTTTTTTTTTTTGTATTTTAAAATTCCGAGATATCAGATACATATAATACTTTCTGATACCCCGAAATAATGCAAATAAACAGTCGATATGTTTTCTGAAAGTTCGCTTTTGGAAAATATTAAGACGAAGTTGTATCCCACTATTTCAACGGCAATATATGCTTGAAAGAAAAACAAGTGAAATATAAATAACATGAGGGTCGCATTTCAAAAGAAAAAGCAGTGTTGCATAGACTTGGAAAAAAGTAACACAAGTTTCACAAGAAAAATATTAAAATCAGTCTGTTGGAGTACTTTTTTTTTTTTCTAAATATATTTTGAGACATGGTATCCCTTTGGAATTTAAGAAAAATACATTTTTTCGTTTTATGTTTTGGCTTGTGTTTCATTTCTTATTTAAATTATATGTTTCATTTTAAAATGAAAAAGACATAGGAATGTCTTATATCTTCTTAAACCATATTTGGTATAGACTCTCGTTAAAATATAACAATTAAGAAATATGTAATATTACTTTAATGTTAGAAAATCTGGTATTCAAAATATTGTATTTATGTTAGGAGTTGATATTTTACTTTCCTTCTACCAAATGAAATTCAGTTTTTACTTTCTTTAAATAATATTTCTTATTTCATTTACTCGGTGTCCACCCTGTTTAGCAAGCCGCAGATAGGATGGTTCTGAGTTCAAATGTTCGGGCATGGATGTACTTTCTATTTCTCTCTCTCTCTCTCCTATCTTTGTTCTTTCCTGGTATGAATGGAGTATGAATAGGTGCCTACCCTATAAACGGGCATTTGTGGCTGAAGAAGTTGGACTCCACTCTAAAAATACATTTCAGGGGAAAATGGGGAGGAACGCGCCCATATTGCCAGTCTAGCTGGCACTCGACAAAAATAAATTCATTCATTCATAAATGGTAACGTTTCTGAAATAATCATCTGAAATAAATATCATAACACGCATAATTAGTTTATTCAGCAAGTTTCATATAATAAATATGTGTGTTAAATAGGTAGGCAGCGGTGGCCTGGTTGGTTAGGGCGTAGTTCTCGTTATCAAAAAGTGGTGAGTTCGAATCCCGGCTTAGCCGAAGATCCGTCGTGTTCACTAATGGTGATGGGGCACGTAAAATATGTCGGGTCGCAATGTCCTCCATGGTATCGTTACAAATTAATACATTTGGATGTGTTGGAGGCAGGGTTTGGGTCTTCACTTCTTTTCAATCTCTAAATAGGAAGATTCAGATAGTGCTGCCATCTATGAGCCAAAAGTCGTATTTCCTCCTTCGGATGAGAGTGCTCATTCAAAAAACGGAAGACGCTCTCTCTCTCTATGACTTCATTCGCCTAGTCTCTGACGGTAGGGTTTGGTGTTGCCAAGTGTCATCAGAAACAACAACAATTAAATACGTAATAAAAAAAATTTACACTTTTATCAATAATAAAATTGGATATAAAATATTATCAAAATAAGTGAAAAAAATAAATATAGGAAGAAACTTTTTTGTTGAGTAATTTTACTTTCAAATCAGATTGAAATTATTCCAATTTAAGTATATTCTCTTTGTTTTGACAATATTATATTTAAGTGTGATAACACTTATATAATATTGTCAAAACAAATATTATCGCATAATTCAAGTGATGGAAACGCAGTCTTGAGTCATGGTTAAGAAAATGTATCCATTATAAAATGTTGGTAATAATGACACTTGTCAATGCCAAACCCGCCCGTCAAGAGACACGGCGAATGAAGTCAGAGGGACAGCGTCATCCGTTTTTGAACAGAGCACCGTCATACGAAGGTGGAAGTACGACTTTTAGCTCATAGATGGCAGCACCATCTGAATCTTCCAATTATAGAGATTGAAACCAGTGAAGACCCATAGCCTGGCACCTACCACCCCCAGAAGTATTAATTTGGAATGGGAACATGGAGGACATTGCGACCCGACATATTTTACGTGACTCAGTCGCTATTAATAAACACGACGGATCTTCGATTAAGCCGGGATTCGAACTCACCATCTTTTGCTAACGAGAACGACGCCTTAACCAACCAGGCCACCATGGCCTCTCCATTGTAAAATTCAAACATGTATTATCCACTGAAAAAGAATTTATATCATTGTTTTAAAAGAAAAACTATTTAATTTCATCAATTTTTATTTATGTTTATTTTTTAAGTTGAGAATTGGAATTGTAAAAAGTTTAACTTTTAAAATATATTTAACGGCTTCAGCTTCAATTATTATTTAAATAAATATTTCCTTTATATGTATAATTCATCTCCATTGTTTTTATACTGAAAAATATGATATATATATATTTATATAGTGTATAAAAACTATATATATATATATATATATATATATATACCCAAGTGACTCTATTTGTCCTTTCTAATTCTGCTACTATAACAAGATATTCACTGAAGAATCGTTATTTATTAATTTAGGAGATAATTTTATTAGTTTAGGAGATTATTTCCTTTCTAAACAGTCTGTGCTTTGAATTTATGATATGTTTTCCTTCATTAAACACATAATATTATTTATGATAAGCTATATAACAGTATATGAATTTATATTTTGTTTATGATATGTTATTATGTAACTATATTATATACTTAAATATATTATGGAAGATAAATTTATTGTTTACATTAGTTCCATTTGATTTCATTCGGCTTCTAGTTACGTGAGTGAAGTGTTATAAAATGCACACAACAGAATTGCTCTTTATTGGCGCTTCAAAGCAACTTCTGCTGCTGTGGTGTTAATACGTAGGTACCAAAGTCAAGATCTTATTTTTTTCACTCAGCTTGGCATCTAGAGGTCAAGAGAACACTTAGTACTGCTCTACATATAGGGAGACAAATATTTGGAAACCTATTTTTGTTGGTTTGGTTTTAGAATTTTAGAGAAATCACCAAAAGCAATTGGCTTTAAATCTAATTAATATTGCATGTCTTATCTCGACAACATACTGGTATGGTAAATCATTAATGTTCATGTTTAGCCTTTAAATAGTAGCCTGTTAAATTAGCAAATGACTAAACTATCTTGGTCAGTATGTTAACTTTATTTCGATTACAACCAGTTTCACTTAGTTTGAATGACTTAATCTGCAGCTCAAGCGGCAAATAAAATCATTTAAGCCAAAGAAACACATTTAAAATAGATTACACTTCTTTGGATTTGTCTGTATTTGGGATTCTTTATATTATTCCATAATATACATAACTGAATTCCATTAAATGGTTTCCCATTGATATTTTTAAGTCAACATTTCGGAAAACGAAATAAGAATAAACGAGTTTTATTCTTTATTACACACTTTAATTTCTACAAAATTTTATATCCTTTAATAAATTAAATACCTATCAATCAAATTATAAGTATATATCACTTTCTTTCTTTGCAGTTCTTTGACTTTTAATTTCCATTATTAACATATTTCATTATTACTTTTTCATTATTTTACTTTTTTTTCATGTTACTTCTTGTTCGTATTAGAAATGGTTTTTCAATTTTCTTAAAAATATTTTTAGTTTTCTGTTATTTAAATTATGGTTAGACTATACTTTAGAGTGATTTTCACCAAGTTGTGATTGTGATTGGTTGCCAAGCTGCGAAAAATCAACTCGTGTTCTGATTGGTTTAGATTCAGTCGAGGCTCTGATTTGTTTATCAGATTGGTTACCTGTTTGCACTGTAATCGGCGCGAACAGGACTGGCGCCAAGAAAAATCACCAAGTTCGCCAAGCGTACCCTAAAGTATATTTTACCTAAATTATTTTATTTTTTCTCTTACTTTATGCATATATATGCAGCGAGAGAATGCAGGTATATTGATATGTAGGTAAAGAGAGAGTAAAAAAAATTGCTGTCAATTATTTCGAACATATAGATTATTATTTGAGCAGACTTTCAGAAAAAAAGCAAAATAAAATAATAAAACTTGAATCATGAAAATACATTTTACTTTTCGTTTCCTTTCGAAATTTATCAAAAATTAGGAAAAAAGTTTTCTTTAGAAATATGCAACTATTTAAATAGATTTTAATTATAAATTTCAGTCACCAAACGTTTTAATTATATTGTTTCTTCAATAATGCATTTTTCATGGAAATTAGCTAAATGTAAATCTGTGAAAAATTAACATTTAATCGAGATTTCAATTATAATTCTTTCAAACGAAAATATTTTAAAGAATACAGTTCATTTAAGCAGTTTATATCATTTTTAGTTCGAAAGAAAACACCCAACACCCTTTTCAAAGAAAACAATAATTGCAAGGACTTTGACGTTTTGCCTCATTAATCATAATTACTCTCCTCATAGCAATCATTGAATTATTAGTAACAAGATAATCACATAATTTTTTAAGCCGCTTCATATATCATTATCATGAGGAAAATATGTTCTAAAAGAAACATGAATTAAAAATAAAAGCTTTATTTTTCTGAAAAGAAATATAATTAGACTAATGTGATTTCATTAATGAAGATATATTAAATCAATTTTTCTTAAATTTTGATTTTCCAGTTTTCTGAACGTTTAATTATTTGTTATGTTTATAAAAATTTTTGTGAGTGTTTAGAGTTTTTGAATACTTTCTTAGGTAATGATAATAATTTCGCAAAGCTTCTTACGATAATATAGTATAAATATTATATAGTTTTAATGTTATAAATAAAAAGGTAAACAATAGTTGCTTGGTTAATCAATTTTTATAATATGCTAGTTAAATAAAAACTTGCCGCCTACTCTGTCTAGTGGTCAGCATTCCTGACTGCAGATAGGGAGGTCTGGGTTCGAATCCCAGTCGGGCATGGATGTACTTTCTCTTTCTCCTGTCTTTGTCCTTTCCTTGTATAAATGGTTGCCTACCCTATAAACGGGTTCTAATGGCATGCGTGTACTGAGGAAGCTGGACTCCACACCCAATTCAGGTTCAGTTGAAAGAGTGGAGCAGCGAACCCAAACTGCCAGTCTGGCTGGCACTCGACAAAAAGAAATAAATAAATAAAAACTTAATTTTATTTGCA
Organism: Latrodectus geometricus; assembly: GCA_026290005.1. Taxonomy (NCBI): domain Eukaryota; kingdom Metazoa; phylum Arthropoda; class Arachnida; order Araneae; family Theridiidae; genus Latrodectus; species Latrodectus geometricus. The sequence continues at coordinate 139,953 of JAPDSC010091072.1, read as the reverse complement.
ACTTTTATACGAATGAACTTTGATAGGTCAAATCAAATAAAAAAATTAACTATAATTTTCACTAAACAAGTTTTAAATAATATTATTAAAAATATTATATATTTGCATATTTCTAAATAAAAGTTTTTTCCCACTTTTTGATATATTTCGAAAGGAAACGAAAAGTAAAATGTAATTTTATTATTCAAGTTTTATTATTTTATTTTGCTTTTCTTCTGTAAGTCTGCTCAAATAATAATCTATATGTTCTAAATAATTGACAGCAATTTCCTTACTCTCTACTTACATATTAATATACCTACATACTCTCGCTCCATATATATATGCATAAAATAAGTGAAAAAATATAATTAATACATTACTAATTAATACATTATTAGTTAACTATAGTTTTAATTATATAGAATTTGTTGAAATTATTCTACGAACTTATTAGAAATTGTAATAAAAGTTTACATAAAAAAATTTTGATTCTTGAAATGAAATTTATTTTCATATAAACTATAACATTTTATAATTAATAATATTGCGTCAAAAAAAATCATTTCATATATTCTCAAAATATTTTGAGTGAGAAAATAAATATGGCTATCAAAAATTGTATGAAACAAATTCCACGTTTAAAGTAAAGAAAAGTTCAAGAAATAAAACACCCGTTTCAAAGTAATAAAAGTACTTTTTCAAGTTACTGTCGCGTTACACATTTATGATATAATTGAAAAGTACTAGGATTACAAAGTTAAACAAAAAGTTTTTATTTCTTCTACACAGTTAACTATATCAATCTTTAAATCATGAAAGTTGATATCCAAATCACAAATATCAAAGATTAATACTTACTATTGCTGTTGAAAACTGAGCTATCTGAAAAACAATTATTGTAATCATATTTGCTGAAATTTCTTATTTCATTCAAAAACTCTAAAATTGTTTAATATTCCTTAATCTTCAATTTATTTCATAATTTATGCACAAATTTTCATAGATCTAATGAAAAAAAAACTTACATTTTGTTTTAAATTCGTAAAAAAATATTCATAAAACTTAAATTGTAAAAAAAATTAAATTTACAAAAATATTATACCAATAGAAAGTATGCAACACAAATCATAAAATGTAAATAATAATCAATCGAATTTATATATATATATATATATATATATATATATATATATGTGAGAGGGATAATCCTATGACTTTTTTACAAAAATAATTTCTATAACATTATAAAAATCTTGATTTTTTTTTTGTTGAGTGCCAGTCTGGCAATGTTGGGTACGCTACTCCACGTTTTCAACTGAACAATAATTTGGTGTGGAGTCCGACTTCCTCAGTACACACATGCCATAGGTACCAGTTTATAGGCTAGGCAACCAATCACAACCCATTGATACAAGACGGGAGAGAAAGAGAAAGTATATCCATGCCCGAACGGTGATTCGAACCCAGGACCTCCTATCCACAGTGACAAACGCGGACCACTAGACAGGATGAGCGGCAATCTTTTGTCATGAATGACCCCTGCCCAAATAATGAGATGATTCTATTGAAATTTCCCGTTTCAATCTGAGCCCCTATTGAACAATTGAAAATGATGTATGTTTCTGCTTTCTGGGTACACATTTATTGAGTGGGTTCTTGGGGGTTTTCATAATTTATTTCTTTGGATTTTAGCAATGACAGAATACAAGATCTGCAATAGCATTATGTATAAACTCCTCATGCCCAAATAATAATCTCATGATTCTATTAAAATTTCCCGTTTCAGTCTAGGCCCTTATTTAACAATTGAAAATGATGTACGTTTCTGCTTTATGCATGTACATTTTAAAGAATGGGTGCTTGAGGGTTTCCAATGTTTATTTCTTCGGATATGGTAACACAGCTTTATCGATATACAAAAATCTCTTGAGTAGCAATAATACAAGCAAATGCTTAAAACCTGTACATCTTTCTTGATCTGTTCAATTGTCCACAACGTGTTGTATCATGTTCATTTACCAGTGGAGACAATTAAGTATCAGTGGAGACACAATCCACTGATAATTTGATTTTATCAGATATTTCCACTGATAAAAACAAATTGTTCTTGAGACAGAATTTCTTCATGGAATTGTCATATATTTAAACATAAATATTTAGTTTGACATTACTTTATGTAACACTAAAATTAAAAAAATAAATTCCTATCACATTTTTAAAGATTTTATTTTCATTTATGCTTTATTTTTTATCAATTTATTTAGTATTTGAATAAAAACAATTGCATTAACTGTTCATGAAGAAGTCCAGTGCCAAAACTCAATTTGATGACATATGAAATTCCAGTACTTTTCTCAAATTTATGTTCATTGCAGATTTATCGCGAGAATCTTCCTTAAAGAATCCTTCTGAACAGTGGCATTTTATAAAAAAAAATAATAAATTGCTATTTGAAGAGATTTCTATAGTTTAAAAACTTTTAGGTCATTCAATTCTACTCTTTCAATTATCATAAATACAAATCAAATTAATGAAACTCTAAGATGTAATTTCAATTTTCTCAACCAAACATCACAAGTTTTCATAATTGATGGCAATAACAGATATGTTCTGTGAAAAAAAGTTTGTTAAGGAAACCAAAGTTCGAATCAAACCTACGGTAAGAATTATTACATTTTACATTATAAATAAATTATAAACATGCAAATGTCAAAACAATGCCAAACAACTTAAATTTCACAGAAATAAAAATAATACTTAATTTTGGAAATAATTTTTAAAACTCTTCCCTATAATCTACAGGTTTAATAATTGTATAGTGTAATTTAGTTTTTTAGTAACCAAATATTATTAATAGATATGTAATTCAAAATATTAACTTTTCAATAACTGCAAAATGTAGCCAGTTTTAGTAACTGTGTATTACTAAAAGATGTTCGAAAAATATTTCTTTTAATAATGGTTTAGTGTTGTTGTTTCTGGTGACACTTGGCAACGCCAAGCCCGCCCGTCAGAGACTAGGCGAATGAAGTCAGAGAGAGAGAGCGTTTTCCGTTTTTGAATAGAGAACCCTCAAACGAAGGTGGAAATGCGACTTTTGGCTCATAGATGGCAGCACCATCTGAATCATCCAATTTAGAGATTGAAACCAGTGAAGACCCAAAGCCTGGCTCCAAACACCACCAGAGGTATTAATTTGGAATGGGAACATGGAGGACATTGTGACCCGACATATTTTACATGCCCCAGTCACTATTAGTGAACACGACGGATCTTCAGCTATGCTGTGAATTCAGCTATGCTGTGAGCCGGGATTCAAACTCACCACCTTTTGATAACGAGAACGACGCCCTAACCAACCAGGCCACCTCGTTCCAGATTGGTTTAGTGTAATCTGCGCTATTGCTAATTGTGTGTTAGCGAAGGATGTATAATACATATAACTTAACCAATCATCGACACAACAGTGCAATTGTTGTTATCCTATCCATTAAAGTAGTGCAGTAGGATCAAATTGATCCAAAAGTAACCAAGACAGCTCTAGGCACATGACTAACTTTCGTGGAATAGAGGAGTTGATGCTTGGGATCGAGATGGACCCAGAAGAGATTCGCCAATATGGAAGGGCAATCGAAGATAGTGTCGGGAGAGAGTTCGGTGGATGTGCAGTAAGGACAGCTCTTGTAGCTTCGATGACCATCGAGAGATATTTTCGTTATTTTGAAGTGCTTAGACCTCAATATGGCTATGGTTGTGGAGGTAGCACAGTGTGGGTCAGAGATGGAATATTTCGGAGAAGAAGTAGGAAGTAGTCTGTGGCTAACTATTACATCAGGAAGCTGTTGGAGAACTGAGGGTTATCTCGAGTCTCCTTGACGAGGATATCAGCTTTCTCGTTACCATCGATATCGACGTGTGATGGTATCCACTGAATAATGCGGGTCTTTTGGGCTATGGTTATTTTGTTTAAAAGCAGGAAGATATCTTTGGTGAGTTAGAGGGTTGCCTCTTAAAGTGATCTTGAGGACAGAGCGACAGTCAGAGAATAATAAACGTCCATTAGAATTTTGGATCTCTTTGGAGTAGTAGAGGTTCAAAGCCTAATTTTTTGCCACCATCTCACAGGAACAGTTTGAGGCTATTTTACCAACTCTTATCTTGGATGCGAGTCTTCGTAATTCAGAAGCAGAAACCAAGCGATAGGTTCCTCCAATATGTGGCCACCACCCCCAGAGGTATCATTTCATATGGAGGTAATTGCGACCAAGATATATTTAACGTTCCTAACCGCCATTAGCGAACAAGACCTTTGTTATGATCAGGATTCGAACTCACTACCTTCCGATAGCGAGAACCCTAATTAGCAAGGTTACAACAGCCACTCATCACTTTATATAAAAACTTTTGATATACTCTACATCCGAACGGACTTAATTCTTGGAAAATATAAATGTTACGAAATTCTGAACGTCCTAATAAAAGGCATCAAATAAGTTTCAAAATTCTTGCCTGTTTCAATGTTGTATGTAAACAGGATATAAATTAAAAATAAATATACTTTTGAAGTATGTAAATTGAAGAATATAAAATAAACTTCTGGTGAAACAAAAAAAAAATTTTCTTCAAATATACATGTAATTTATATGTTTTGAAATTATGCCTAACTTTTAATCACTATTACATATAATTAAAACGCTTTGATCTTTGATTGTTTACAAATTATCCTTTTTGTCAACGACACAAATTTAACTTATTCAATTCATTCTTATTACAAAATTCACCAGCTGATAGTTATCGTTACAAGGCTATTGATCCTCATTTGGGTGTGAATGTTCCTTTATCTTTCTGTTTCTTTGTTCTTTCTTTTGAGATGATGAATGAATATGGCTCACTTTATAAATGGATTTGTGGTGGTGACGTGGATAATGCTACTAGCCCACGTGACTTGGTTCACTGGTGCCCAAAGGATAACGATAAATGAGTAACGATTCCCGACTTTGCTGTGGCTAAGGGTTAGTCACACAGTGCCCACCATTAAAAAAAATAAAATTATAAAACTCATTTCATGTAACTCTAAAATCACATATTTTAAAAATCACAAAATTTAAGATAGTTCTATCGGTAACTAATTGTTAATTATCCATTCTTAGAGTACGCAGTTAATTATTTTTTTTTGTTTCTAATGGTGGGCATCCTTGAGTAATTAACCCATTTGCCTTAACAAGTCCGGAAACTGCTACTCACTTTATCGTTACCCGGTGGGCACCTGTGAACCAAGTCAGGGAGGTTCGAGTAGCATCGCCCACGCCACGCTACACCACCATAAACCCGTTTATAGGGCGGGTCACATTCATCTAAGGAAAGGACAAGAAACACAGAGAAAGAAAGAGAAAGTACATCCATGCCTGAGCCGGGATTCGAACCTAGGTCCTCTCCATCCATAGTCAGGTACTCTAACTACCAGACAGGGTGGGCGGCATTTAGTTAATTATTAAATAATAAATATGTTTAATATTTTCCTACATTATTTAAAAAAACATTTAAATTTAACCAATAAGTTTATCAAAAGATTTAAATTAGAAAAGTCATGATCATAAATATAATTTTGAATTTATGATCATGTAATATGTATACATTGATCATATCAATGTAATATGTATACATTGATTACCTAAATATAAAATGCAAAATTGTAAAATTCAATACACATGAAATACTCTAAATTGACTGAATGAATAATAAATTAAATCATTCAACAAAAATTAAAAAAAAGAAATTTTTGTTTTATATTCATCAATATATACTGTCTATAAATAATATTTTATATGAAAATTTATACATAATATTCGGAATAAATTAACAATTATATATAAAAATTTCAAATTATGTTTTAATTTTGATTCCCACTAACAGTTTATACATAATTTTTAGAAAAATATATAAACAGAGCCATATATATTAATATTCTTAATAGCATTAACCTTATTAAAATTTTCTCTGTTCATTTTAATTGTATAAAATATATATAATAAAGTACTTAAAAATTTAGCGCACTTCTCGTTCTTGCGTGCGAATACGAGAGGGAAATATAATTAGCAATTACAATTCCCTAATTAGATTTTTAAACGCGAGTGTTTCTGGTTGCGTTAATTTTGCACAAATTAGCTCAATGTTTTTTTCTATTCAAACCTAATTTCAACTTTTTAATTATTTTAGGAAGTTAATAAAAAGTTAGAATTAGGTTAAGTGTGTTTTCTCAAATTCAGTTAATTAAATGGCTTGCAATTAAGTTTCGTTGCATTCGATTAAAAATATTTGATTAAAAGATTAATTGAAAAACTTAAATTTTTTTCATATGTTATTTTTTAATGCAGTTACATGATTGAAAGCCCAAAACTATAAAATGTAGATCAATTCCTTAAAGATGTTACAGTATTGTATATCGTTTGTAGAATCTATAAGATTTTGTGTGGAATTTCATTTCATTATTCATATAATTATAGAAAAAAGATTGTAATATAAAATTGGGATGTATATATATATATATATATATATATATATATATATATATATATATATATATATATATATAGAACAAACTCTAAGAATCTGCAGAGCTTCTGATTACAAGGTGTTTTATGGTCCTATTTTGCACACGATAGCTGATTAGAAGAGAGATACAATTGATATGGATTCTGAAC
>JAPDSC010091072.1:99546-132874 GCA_026290005.1 Latrodectus geometricus | reverse complement strand
TATATATATATATATATATATATATATATATATATATATAGTAGATGATTGTTATGCTTAGAATCCAGCATAAAGTTCTAGCTATCAATCGTACTAACCTGGAAAGCAAAACAAAATTTCAGGATGTCAAATCAAAAACTCCCACACCTGAAGGTATATTTTGCAGTAAATACAAATGCCTAGTTATAAAAATAATATAACAATAGTAAAAATATACAATACAAACAAATACAAAATAATATAACAATAGTGTACTTATCATTGAATAACACTGTTTGCTTTTTTTCTAATTATATTACTCTTCTGAAATTTTTCATCTCATTTCAGATCATTCTCTCTAAATCAAAATACAACATTTTTCTCTACATCAAAATCTAAATTAAAATATAGACATTTATTTTTTTTTGTTATTGCATGACATTTATTTATTTTTTTGTTCCCTGTGTCAATTTAAATAACTTTTACCATCATATCCTTTATCTTCAAATATTGATCTACATCGGCAAGACGTATTTTGATAATATTGCTAGTGTACCTCTTCAACCCTTGATATATTTGCATTGTACTTTGGGGTCCATATTCCAGGGAGCTTTACGGTATGCTCATATAAGGAACGAAAGGAATATAAAAAATAATCCAAATAAAATGGAGATTCCTCATACTTCTCTTTCTTGTTTTCATCAGAGGTCTCTTCAATTTTTATAGTCATCGTCTTTTTCAGAGGAATAGTTATTTTGAATTGCTCATGGAGAAATTTCAGGAAACATTTTCTTCTTACGAATATAAAATATTGCATATGAGTTACATGTCATAAAATAAATTTTGTTGCATAGTGTGTTACTTCTACGAACAGAAAAATCATTTTAAAAATATTGTAAGTAATAATTCCTTTGAATTATGAGCTGTAGTGTTGAATATAATATGTTTTGTTTTCTTCAGTTAACACAATCTTTTTTTCGGTATAAAATATTATTTTCTAAAGTAAACTTATTATTAAGTTACGAATAAATAAAATTCCAGCGTTTATGTTTTCTGTTTGAATTGTTCTTGGCTTCATTGTTGCTTTTTTTTTATCGAACTAAATATTCAATGATTAACACTGATCTTCGATGTAACAGCTCCTGTGTACGATTACCACCTCTAGAGTGATGTTCGAAACTTTCTTCGGTGAACTTCTTAAGCTAAAGCCTATTCTCTAATTATCTGGTTGCGTCAGTCGGAGTTAACTTTGATCATCTTTTTCGCATGAGATCTAATTTGACCGGCACCATTCCTTAAATTGGAAAACTTAAATACCTGAGGTGGAATTGGACCCACAAACTATTGAACCAAAGGACAGTGCATCAATTAGTCAGTCATCAACTCGGCTTATTAATTAATTCATATTAAAAATATTACAAATGAATCTAAGGTTCCTACTATATATATTATCTTAATAAGGTCACTTTAATTACTAAAAATTATTTTAATTTTCCGTAGTAATACAACATGCTTGTTTCTTTGACAACATTTGAATGTCATTTCATTCTCATAATTGCTACTAATTAGACATGGTACCTACAGTTTAAAGGGGATTCGGAAACACAAACAATAAAGACCTATAAACATATAAATTCCATGTTGAATTCCGAACACAAACTATTGAATCCATGGCCAGAGCGTGTAATATTCGGATGTTTTATAGAATATCAAAAATATTCTTTTTACAAGAAACACTATAATTTATACTAATTCAAATAAGAGAGCTAAAAAAAAATAAAGAAGAAACATTGGAAAGGAATGTAGGCAGAAGAACGAGTTTTTTCTTCAAAGAGGCTGTTGTTGCAGCAGCAAACTTCCCTGTATCTAACCCTGAGTTCCCCTCTACCAATTAGATGTCTTCGTAATTTAGAAGCAGGACCAAGTAGAAGACTTCCCCAATGCTTGGCTTGCTACACCCAGAGGTATCATTTCACATGGAGGATATTGCTACTAGGACATATTTAACAAGACACAACAACTAGTAGTGAACATCAAGAATCTTTTTTGGGTCGGGATTCAAACTCACTACCTTCTGATGGTGAGGACAAACGTCTTAATCAACCAGGCTACCGCGGCCTTCCTCAAAGAATTGAAATTTGGGCTCGTTACCTTTTACTGATTTCGGGTTTATAATCTGAGTTAATTTATACGTTACAGTAATTAAATTGATAAAACATTTAAGTAATTGGGGCTCATCTCTGCATGTGTTCTTGGGATCAGTTCCAGCCATTGTTGAACATTGGTAATGGGTTGTCCGGCCATTTCCAATTCATGTTTTATTTACATCTGTATAAATAGGTTATACCATATTTCCGGACTTCTTCTCGTGCAGTTTGTGAATACATCCTTGAATTTTTGAAATTTTTTTTAACCAAAGGTAACCTATAATATTTGTTTTGAAGATCTTAAAAAACATCATTATAGGAAGTATTGTAATGTGTAGATAAAATTTGATCCTTTGTTAATAAACAAAAAACATGTCTACATGGGAACATCATATTCACATCATGTTGTTTGACAATGACTCCCTCAAACATAACAAGGCTAGGTATCATTCTATTTGCCAAGCTCAGAACATTGGGGGAATTAAAGCTGCAGTAACCAATACGGATCAGTGTCACACAGACAATTCATTACTTATTAACTGTTTCTTTATTAATATCATCTGTTATCAGAAATTTGAGGAACACTTATTTCAGAACACAGCATCTCTGCTGTGTTCTGAAATAAGTGTATATGTAATAATTAATTCTCAATAACTGTTCACACATTACTCTCGTAATGTGTGAACAGTTATCGAGAATTGCATTAAAATAATCTTTTTTTAAGTATGTTAGTCCTGATTTTATGAAAATGCCTAAATGGATTTAGTGATTATGTTTAAAAGGATTGAGGGCATAGGGACGTGGTGGCTTGGTTGGTTAGGGCGTTGATCTCGTTACCGGAAGGTAGAGAGTTCGAATCCCGATTTATCCGAAGATCTGTCGTGCGACTGGGGCACATTAAATATGTCGTGGTAGCAATGTGCTCCGTGTTCTTATTCTAAATTAATACCTTTGGGGTGGTTTTCTATGGCTCTTGTCTGACTTCAATCTCTAAACTGGAAGGAACAGATGGTGCTGCCATCTACGAGCCACAATCGTACTTTTACCCTCTTATGTTCTGTTCAATAAGGGAAGATGCGTTTTTTGACTTCATTCTCCCAGTCTCTGACAGGTGGGGTTGGCTTCGCTAAGTGTCATAAGTAACTACAAAATGATTGAAGATTTTAATTATTTTTCTATTTTCTTCTATCATTAGTGAGCACACAACCCTTGTAAACTTTACTTTCTATTTATGAATATTATATTCATATATTAAGACTAGTTTATATTTTGGTGCTTCCATATTATGTTAATTATTTGATTAAAAACTGATTGTCTTTAAAATCTAATAGAAGTCTGCACAAACTTGACCGTTTTTTTTTTTCTTCTTGAAATCAATTTGGTTGGCAATCAATGTAACTCCTTAAATCTTGAGCAGGTAGCAAATAGTTTTCCAACAAAGGGTAACGAAACACAGATCGTCTTGATGTGCTGTAAATTTTGTTTTCTATCTAAAATCAAACTACTTGTGAGATTTTTATTACAAATGAATAGAAAAAGAATTCATCTAAACCATAAATAAGAACTCACTATCATTAAAAAATTCATATTGCGTTACTAAAAAGAAAATTAATGTAATTGATAAATTAATATGTAAAATTCTGAGAATCAATCAGAATTTGGAATCAATCAATCAGAAAAGTTACTAATATGTTACATTAGTTAATTTAAACTAATGTAACATTTTAAATATTACATTAGTTTAAATTTAGGAAGTTAAAAAATACATCAATGTCCAAACGGTTCTTTTTTCTGCTACCTTTAAAACAATTTAAGCCAAAGATCGTGACAAATAATTCTAGAGCTTTTTTCAACTGGTAGTTTTGCTAAATGAAATAAATAAAAATTGCTTTGTTAAAAACAACATCGTTGTAAAAAGTATTGCAATTTAGATTTCAAATCTTTCTGTTTATGTCATAAATAACAATGCATCAAAACACACTTTGAGCTTAAAATAATATAAAAATACATTATTAAAAGACAGGTTTTGTGCATAAAACTCCAAACTGTTTCCCCGTCTGACGTTAATATAACATTCTCAACAGTAATTCAAAAAGTGTCTATTTCTCAGTCTTTGCAATTGAATTCAGATGAAACAACTTTAAGGACTTAACAACATAATAGAATTTCAGCAAAAGTCTCTAAATGCAGTTCCATTCAAAAAAGAACGCAAGCAGAAATGGTTTCAAATAAAACAAAGAAGTTAAAATTACAAAGCTCGGTAAATGTATACAAAAATGCTTTTCTAAGCTTTTAAGATATATATATATATATATATATATATATTTACACTGAAAATATAAAGTAAAAAAACAAAAGAATACCGACGCTATTACATCTCTTGCATATTCTATTATGTTCAAAGCTGTTTATTCATATTAAATGTGAAAATCCATATTTAAACGATGTAATTTTAAAGTATTTTTTATTCAAGTTGTTTAACTTGTTGTCTTATTCATTATTCATTGAAAGATACATTCTTTACAATTTTGAAATTGTATCATGGTAACATATGCAGCTTTTAATTTAAATACGATTCAGAATTTTTTGTAATTCAAAAATACAAGATAATTTAAATTTTAAATATGAATTCGTCATTTTTTCTTAAATATTGTCATCATGGATCCACTTTTATGATACAAATATTCTTAAATTTCTTTAAAATGCATTCTTTTTATTAGGAAAGGTAACATATCTAGATAAATGGGAAAAAAATTAAGAATGCTTTATGATACATAAATATAAGTGACTCGTTTTTAACAATCACAATACTTTCGTAATCTGTTTTAAGTGGAAATCTTTTCAAAGTATTATTGAAGTATTTTTCAATTGCAAAAATTGTTTGCCACATATATTCCATTTGGCATGATTTCTATGACAAAATGAAAAGCATGTCTCCAAGCACAAGTAATCGTACACAATAAACGTTTTTTTAAAAAGTTGTGAAGGTTTCAATAATGCAAACTAATAATACAAATATAAGTAATTAAATAAAAAAAGAAGATTATTAGTAATTAAATAAAAAATATTAAATGTAAACAGAAGCTTACAATAAGTAATATTTAAAGAAACCGTGGAAATATCAAAATAAATAAATTAAAATCGATAAGCAAAAAAATGCAAATAAAGAGGAGCATGTAAGAAAATCAAATTCACATAGATACATGTGAAAATAAATAAATTTACTGAATAAACTTACAATAAATAAATTAATAATAAATTAATAAGTAATTACCAATAAATAAATTAATTGAAATGTCGAACCCTAATTTACATTTTATAAAAATGTAAATGTTACATAGATAAGTAAAAACATGTTTTATAATAAATACCTTCAAAAGAGTTCATTATCATAATTAAATATTTTATAATATTGATTTGTAGCGTGTTCTTAACATTCAATAGAAGCTAGAATATTAATATTGACGAAGAATATATAATATGGACACCGTTCAAAATATTCGCCAAATCAAAAAACCCGCCAAAAGGATTACACGAAAGCTCTGTCAAATTTTTAACAATAAGTATTTAAATAATTTGCGTAACATGTCTTCTTAAACTTGGCTGTTTTGTCGTAGGCCTTCGAAAACAAGATAAAAATTAGAATCTGTAAAAATGAACATAAATTTTATATTCAAAAATTATGTTCACTTACTTAAGAAAATTGCGCAACTTATTATTTTTGTTCAAAATTTTCATGTTGCAATAGTTAAAAATGTCAGATTTAAAAGCATCAATAGTTAAATGTCTATTATTGTAAATTTTACTAGGATTTAGTAATTATTTTAAAATAAAAGTGTAAAATTTATTTCATTGTAAATATTGATTAAAAATTTTTTTGCCATTATAGGAATCCTTTTTATTTTTTAACATTGCAAAAACTTTTAATTACTAAAAAAAGTTAAAAATTGCTTTTAAAAAAAGAATATTTACTTTTTTCGATTAGTACTTCATAAACATAAAAATATAAATACATTAGTTGGTATGATGAAAAAAATTATGGTGAAATTGCGTTTTAGGTCCCCTTCTTCGCCAACTCCCGAATTTGAGCACTTTTTCACATATGCTCATTTTGAAATAACAGCAGAATTTTCGCCATGGCATCGGCAATTTAGAAAATGCGCCAAGCAGGGGACCTAAGGCACATTTTCACCAAAATTATTTATCTAGTCATTTCATTTTAATTACTTTGAATAGTATGTAAATTTATTCGTTTGGTTTCATAAAATAAATCATATCATATTATATAATGCCTTGTAATAATTATATTAAATAATTAGTAATAATATTATTTTTAATAATAATGTAATATAATTTACAGGTCAGTGCTTAGATAGTCCAGAAGTGCTTTTAGATGGCTTACCTTTAAGAAAAACAGAAAGAAAGAGATTAGAAAAATTAAATAAAATAAACATAGATTTGCAAGGTATTTATTTTTATTCATACTTTTATTAAAATTAAATAAAATTAACATATATTTGTTAGATATTTCCTATTATTTATACTTTTATTTAAATTAAATAAAATTATTTCTGATTTCTTGGTAATTTGTGTTATTTATAATTTTATCAGTTTTTAAGAAGCTCAGCAAAAATTATGTTTTAAATAAAAATTAATCTCTTTTGAGAAATAGTTTAATTTTATGTGTGTGGGGGGGTACCGGGTTTTTCTAAATTAAATATTCGTTTATGCAAGTTCAAATATTTAAAATTTTCATTTTGTATAAAAGAAATAACAGTGATTATGTGCCATTATTTTTATTTATTATTGATCTAAAGACGAAACTTGGATTTATAAAATACACTTTAAAACCTTTTATGAAAAACAATCTGATATTATAAAAACTTAATGGTATACATTTTTAAGCAATAGAAAATTCTATTTAGATTATAACTAACTGATCATACAACATCTATGACTTGTTGTTTTATATTATTCAGTGCTAAAAGCCTGAAGTAATAAAATGAATTTTGTTTTCAACATTAAGTCGAAGAATTATGTTCTTTATTCATTTTCTAGAGCAAAATAACTAAGAAATATAATTTTATCAAGTTATATATTTTCTAACCAAACTAGTCAACAATTAATTCAATATTTATAAATATTTTGAAGATCAAAAACATATCTCAATTTTACATAATTGTTGTAAATATTATAGTTTCTATTTATGGAATTTTCTCGATAATTTTTTTTATCAATTGGTCATTATATTATTTTTCTCTATAAAAATATGTAATTTAAACAAACTTATTAATATAATAAGCTTTTCAGTATCATATGAATAAAATAGCTAGTTGGATTTTATTAAATATCTCAAACTCTACAACTTATATATTATTAGTGAAGCCTTATATGGAGAAAGAAAAGATATCTCCCAGAAATTCGCGGAATATCAAATGTAGATACATTAAAGTTTGATGCTATGCGCTGAATCTCTGACACTTCTTTCAGATAATAAAAGTTTTTTGAAGATGTGTTCTTTCTTTCAGCCTTGTTCGTCGCAGTAGAACATCAACATCTTGAAAGAGCTCAAAGTATTCTCGCCAAGACAGACATCAATGTCAATAGGTAAGGAACTTTTCAAATCTCGAATCCTTTTGAAAAGATTTCTTATACCAAAAGCAGATTCTTGAAGCTTACATTTTGATCACAGATCTCGAAGTAACACTTCAGCTGGTTGCAGTTATTTTCTATAAAAATATCACGACTGTTTGTAAGATATTATATATATTTGTAAGAAATTACATAAAGTGATGAGACAACAGGTTTTAATTTTAAAAAATTATATTCCCTTTCTTAATGTTCAAGTAAATTGATAATAGAATTTAATAATTTCATTATAAAATATACGTGTTTAAATTAAAAAAAAGTTTAAGATTACTTAAATGTAAATTTTTTATATTATGCTAAATATAGTTGGCCTAGATTAAAACGGTTTTCTCCACAGCGAAAACCCTAGGATTAAATCCCAACTACTGTTAAAAGACGGGTTAGGAATATTGCGTTTCTACTCATTCTGCTTTTAGCTTTGTCACGGTGGGTGTTTTTAATTTTCCGGGTTTTCTCCTTTGAAACATGTGAATTCAACCCACTATCTTGGAAAGTCGGGCCGGAATGCAATTAAATTGATGGACTCTAATATGGTTTACAACAACATTATACCGTGGTGTTAAAATATTTTTAAAAGCGATTGCAATGGTAAGAATCCAAACAATTTGTCCTTCAATAAGAAAGTTTTAGCTAAATTCTTATGGGTGTAGAATTTCAGAATGAAACCATACAACGCAGTCACATGCTATATGATATTATTAACGTCCAACATATAAGTTATATGCTCCTCAAAAATATTCAAAAATAGCTGTAGATGTCCAAATAAAATCCTGAGGTTACTCACAATACAAATGGAGTTCATTACGCCGGTCACTATTTATTGAACGAAATCAAAAAAACTCCTGCATGGATCAAGGTCTGTTCATATAATGTCTTGTAAACAATTGTGGAGAACTATCTCAATGAGTCAAGACATGATTTGTACTAAATTTACTCAAGTACGTTATATTGAGTTTAAATAAATGCCAAATTAATTGATATGATGTCATTATAATAAAGAGAAACAATCAGCAACTATGCCTCTTAATTTTCTTATGTATTTCCTATGTTTGTATGAAGAAATAACCTATATAATATTTTTTTCCAATAAATCTATATGAGCTCGTTTTGACCCATGCACAACTTGATGACGCTACATAGTCTATAGAATTGACGCATAAATATAGGATACGCTCTTCAGGACAAAAAGTCCTGGCTTGGTCGCAGTCACAGTTAAACAATGAGAGATAGATGAGGTTGCGTTTTCACCATGATTTTTTATCTGGTTTGTTTGTTTGTTTGGTTGGTTGGGTTTTGTGGCGCAAGGTCCAAAAAGGACAAGCTGCGCCAGATTGTTTATCTGGGTGGGGCTCATTTGTCGAAGTGAGTGCTTGGGAGTCTTCCGAGTTTATTTCCGAACGACGTGTGAATGCGCCTAATTATATACAAAAAGTCCTCCCGGAAGTCTTAAAACCGATGAACATTAAAATGCCTTACTAAATCCTTAAGCCATTAGCCTGTCTATAATGCGCTATCAAATCTTCATGAGTATCCAATATGTTACGATCTATTTGACAATTAAACAATTCAACTGATATCAATACTATGATAATGAGTCAATAAGGCGTTCAAGTAATACAAATGATTTTGTAAGTATGCGTATTTACAATATTAAAAATTAACATTTTTTATTGTTTTGATACACTTTTATGTGAACTTCAAGAATATGGTTAGAATTCTTTTTCTATATAGATTAAATATGGTTTATGGTAGATTTTTAGCTCTCACGTGATGTTATGACTGGTCAACATCGAACATTTCAGTAATTTTATTGCATTTTCGACAATGGACTTTTATGATGAGCATTTTCATCATGAAATATACTTGGACTGAATCAACTAACCCGAAATTTCCCATAATTAATTGTTGCAATGTCAGAACCATAAACGTCACCAACAGTTTCAGCCTCCTGATTTGCATTTCCGTCTTTATCAAGGAAAAACTGCAAAATATACTAAATTTTCTTGTTGCTGACATCCATTTTTCATCTCCTGTAACTCACTACTGAATGGAATAAAAAGAAAAGAGTAAAAGATTGTTTTAGTGCAAAACATCACCTTTCCAATGAGCATGAATCTGAAATTGTTTGACCAATTTTTTAAGAGATATAGATCACCATAACCACCTACCGCAAATATAAAGAATTTCTTTTTCCCCAAATTAATATATTCTTACTCGTGTGTGTGTTTTTCTTTTTTTTTTCCAAACCCATCGACGTGTCTAATTTGTCTTAATTTATTTGATATAAACTTATCACACTACCTGTATTTAATTATAATAAAAAATGTTTCCTCGTGTAAAATATATCGAAACAGATTACGTAATTATAAAAATTTTAAATAAATACCTTTTGAATTTTCTTTTACATTTTCTGTTTTGTTTCAACACATTTATTACCCACATGGACATTTTCCAAATTTTCCTGCACATTTAACATAATTATCTAGTTGACATAAAAACATTTCAATATATATCGACAGTGTAATTAAAAATTGAACGCATTTCTGAGTAAAGGATAGTACAGATTACATAATAATGAAGAAAATTAATTAGCAAATACACTTTTTAACTTTTCTATTGTATTTTTTCCAGTGCCACAAGTAAATAATTTTCTATAACCCATGTAATTCTTCTTTCAAATCTACAAACATACACAACACCATAATCTCTCTCTCTCTCTCTCTCTTCTGTATATATATATATATATATATATATATATATATTAATGTATATATATTATATTAAGATATATAGGTAGATATAATAAATATATATATTAAGATATATATATAGTACATATAAACATAATTCAACTTGTATGAATAATATAATAAATTGGTTCCAAATCTAAAGAATTTAAATGGATTGCGTAGTTAAATAAAAAATGGATTAAATAATATAAAGTTAATTTCTCTTTTGCATTATAATATATATTTTTTGTTATTTATATGATTTTTTTTTCTCAAATAAACTACATTTTTATGCATAAAGTATGGCATGACATTAGTTCAAGTTGTATCAATAATATGATACAAAATAAAAAATGTTGTAAGAAATTTGCTACACGAACATTCATGAAATAATTACATATTATTATTTGTACTTATACATATTTATTAAAAAATTCTGAGATGTTATTAGCACCTCAAAATCAATAACGCTTGAGTAAAAAATAAAAGAACCTTATAAAATTTATTAAAATAAATATAGAGTAAGAAAAAATACGAAAAAAACTAATTTATAGATGAAATTATTCATTAGAAACAAATTGTGTTAACAATATTTTGTGACCCTTGCTTAAACAAACGGTTGGAAAATATTAGTTTTTATGCTGTAAATTTGTTTTTTCATTAAATATGTTACTTAATTATTATAAATAAATAAAGTGTACAGATTTTTCACAAAGATGTATAGAACAACATATAAAATATTCACAAAACTTAGTTTTTCAGCAAGGTAATTTCAAGAAAAACACGTCAAGATTTTCCTAAACATTCTCACGCGGAGAAAAAAATGATGTCTTGAAATGGCTGAATTCATTAGACTTAAGTATGAAAATAAGCTTTTTTATAAGTAGAGTACAAATAAATAACAATGTATTTTATGAAATAACTAACCATTAAACTATAAAAAAGATAGAATAAAATAAAATTAGCAAATTAATTTTTATGCATAAGAGATGTGTAGCAAAATTGAAAGCAAAAGCTTATCTAAGGAATTGTCAAAGATAATTAAAAAATGATTTACTGAAAGAAATGAATCAATTTTTTTATTTTCTTTATCTAACAACATTTTATCTTTACTTATTTTATTTTATAATCAATAAATAAACTGCAAATATGTTTTGTGTATTACTAAAATATCTCTTAGTAATACACAAAACTTTCTAAACGAAATTATAAAATTGTTTTAATTTAATAATTGCTGAAAGAAAATAATTAATAAAATTTAATATAGCAAATAAAATTAATTCTCAAAAAAATAGCTTTTCCAAGAGATTTATTGTCGGTTCGAGCACCATTATCAAAATTTAGTCATACAAACACACATATACATATGTAAGTATGTTTGTATGTATGTATGCATATGTGTGTATGTATCTATGTATGTATATATGTATGTATACAGAGAAAAATAATTCGAAAGGTCTTCCTCTAGTTCCCTGGTGAGAAGGCAAGTTACAAGTTTCCTTTTTAACTTTTTCTCAATACATTTATTCTTATAAGTATTTTTCCATTATTTTCCTACATTTTTTTACTCGTCGCATTTTTATTTCTCTAACTTTTTTTTTGTTTCTCAGTAGTTTATCTCGTTTTCTTTCTTAATATAAAAAATTCTAATTTTTTTTAAATTTTTCCTTGTTTGCGCATTTTAAGTTGACTTATTATTTTCATTTATTCTATTACAATTTCTAAAGATATATTTTTGCTATTTAATTGAGTTATTGCTTATATATATATATATATATATATTCCTTGCTGTGTTCTATTTCTACAAGTAAAGTCTAACAGGTGAGACCTATTGTGAAATTTTCTACCAAATTGTTTTTAATTTTTGAGACACAATATTTGAGCTATCATTATTTTCCAAATTTATTGTATAGCAAGCCAGCCTGCTTATAGCTAAGTGGTTAACGTTTCTGATTCCTAGGCTGTTGGTCCTGGGCTCGAATCAAAATTCACGCAGGGTCGTTTTCTTTCTCAGTGTTTCTTTCTCCTGAAATGATTTATGAATGTGTCCCGAACCATGAAAGAGTTTGTGGTGGTGTGACGTGGGTAATGCTATTCACCTCCGTGACTTGGTTCATATTAGTATCTACCACCGGGTATCGCTAAATGAGTAGCAATTTCTCGCCTTGTTATGGTGAGGGTTTATCACCCAGTGCACGCCAGCGGAAAAAAAATAATAATTGAGCTTATTGCATCTCTAATAGCAATGCAATAAGCTCACGTGTACTTATCTTAACAAATATGTATGCAAAAAGCACAAAAAATCTATATTTAGTTGTTAATACTGTGTAAAATTCATTGGTATCTGTCAGTTGAAGTCTTCATCTTCGTAATGCGGGGAGACGAAGGTTTTAACTACGAGCAAACGTAATCTTTTATACCACATTTATTTGTAAATTATTTATTTCAAGCAGCAGCTTTAATAAAAGTGAGCTTTCTTACTAAAGCACAAAATTAACTACATTCAATTGAAATATTTCTATCGACTATATTATAATTGAATTAGCTTATGCGTAGAAAACTAACATTATCAAAAAATAAATACCCTTATGAATTCTTAATTAATTGTATTCTACAGAATATCTCATTTTAAAAATTACATTCTTTTGAAATTAATAGCGCAAAGCTGTGTCATTGTTTTTAAATTAGGAAGTGAAAAAAGTCCATTATGTATCTGAAGGTGAAGAGTTTGAATCGAAGACACAAACGAAGGTCCGTCACGTTCGCTAAGGTGGCAAGAGCGCGATAAGTTGCAATGTTCTCCATGTGAAATGATACCTCTATGGATGCCATTTAAAGACTGTGAGTTTTCTGCTTGACCTGCTGACTTTCGGAACCACGATGTCACACTCACTGCATACTCCACTAAATAAGGTGCCATCACTCCTCCCCCTTGTACCCGGGCATTATATAACAAAAGTTATGTACATTTTATTTTAGATTTATGTGCTTTTCCTTCTCGATTTATGTTATAAAGTCGCTATTAGTTCATCAAAATGAAAAAGGAAATTAATAAGAAAGGCTATCATCAAAACACTTAATTTAAAAACATGGCAAAATCACATTGTGTGAATAATTTATTAGGGCAAATAACATTAAAGTTAAGGAATTAAAATTTTAAACTTTGAACATAAATATTGAACTTGAAACATGGACTTTGATGTTGAATATAAGTATTTCTAACAAAACTTATTAATTATAAGAAAGGCTTTCATTAAAATACTTTATTAAAAAACATGGCAAACTTACATTGCATAAATAACTTATTAGGGGTGTATATGACATCAAAGTAAGGAGCTTTGAACATGAATATTGAATTTGAAACATGAACTATGAACATGAATATAAATATTCTGAACTAAATTTCTTATAAAGAAACATTTGTTTTCAATGCATTTTATTTGATTTCTTTCAAAATCACCCTTTGTATTGCAGAGAGATTTAACAGTTTTGTTTGTTTGTATCAGGAAAGTAACGAGATAAATAATAACTTACGCTTTAGTATAATATTTGTATCAAATATAACAATTTGAAATTCATTATTATTCATATATTTATTAATATATATAAATAAATAGCGAATATGTATCATTTTAGTTTATTAATTATTTCACATGATTTTCTTTTGTTTTTCCTTTTATAAAATTAACACCTTATATTAAATTATATAAAATTAACATAAATTTTCCATTCTGAATAACTACGACTTTTTAAAAAACAAATAACTCAATTAATTTATGTATTGAGTTTCGCATACCTTCCTCAATATTTTCTTACAAATATTCCGATTGTAAAGTGAAAATTTTATCGATATCTTTTAGGTTATACAATAATAATCATTGTACCTTCCTCAATATTTTCTTATAAAAAATCCGATTGTAAAGTTTAAAATTAACAATTTTCTTTCAAGATATGCAATGTCATCATCATTGCGTATCCGTCCATTAAATTATTTATTTATTTTTAGCAAAATGTGCGCATTTAATTTTAAAACAAACTCGTTCTAAATTGCATTTAATTAATTATTCAACATTCAAAGACTAATTTCTTAATTAGCGATAATTAGTGTTTCATTATAAATTAATTTCACGCTTTTAATTAATTTTCTATGAATATTTGAAACGACTAGAATACTTATAGTGACATCAATACTTTATTCTGATATTTTATATTTTTTTCATAATTAGTTCAAATTTATTTTATAAAAATATAAAAATCTTTCATACATAATTTTAGATTAATTAAATAATTGGAAATTGCCCGAAAAAATGTTGAATATTAACTTATTAACCTTTTATTCAAATTTCATATGAATATAAAATAATATATAATAGAATTTGATTGTGGACTCAAATTAAATTACTATTTTTCGTTATGCATTCATTCATGTTATTATTACTTTTATTTCACAATATTGCTTAATTCAGATAAATATTTTAGATATATATGATGTTCCTGTGTATTTATTATCTGAATGTGCTAATTTTCTGTTGCAATATAATGCATACATTTTCCAGAAATATTTAAAATTATAGAAACCGGTCAATGGCTGAATGGTTAGCGTTCCTGATTACTGGGTTGTTGGTCTCGGGTTCGAATCACGGTTCAAGCAAAGACGTTTCCTTTCTCTTTGTATCTTTGTCCTTTCTTCTTCTGAGATGATGATGGTGGCCTATAAACGGATTTGTGGTGGTATGACGTGAGCATTACTACTCTTGGTCACAAGATCCATCACCAAACTTCACATTCTTTAATTCTTTGAAAATCGTAACTAAGAAAAGTATATAATACTTCCTTCTGAGAAAAGTATATAATATTTCCATAACTAAATAAATTATATAATTAAAAATGAATAGAAAGTCAAGGTTTCCTTCCACAATTGAAAAAATTTGCTAATTTTACAGACCAACAGTATATTCCATAAGTAAGAGTATTTGCCATTAGGAAAATTTTATATTTATCACACTTAACCGTGACTTATTGAGTGGAAAAATTCGCTTGAAAAAGCTTCTCTCGGAATTTCATTGAAAGCGCTTGATGTGAAAATATTTGTTGAAACACCTGTTTTATAGGGATGATAAACTTGGTGGTTTAATGTTCGTATTAAAATTATAAAGAATGTCGTTTTCTTATTTATGTTTTCTGCAGCTTTCTCTTAATTTATTAGCAGAAATGTTTGGATTTCGAATAAAGTGTCGCCAAATCAATATTTCAAAAGACACAAATTTAAATATTCATTTGTGGTCGCTTTTCAAAACTGCTCTTAATTTTTACTTTTTTGTAGACAAAATTGTATACAAACAATCAAATGTGTATCTAAAATGAGTTGTATTTAGCCATCAATTTAAAATTTTCTTTTAGAATAATATCTGAAGCATAGAAATATACATGCAAGTGATGAATTTTCTAAAAAAAGCGGTTAAGCTACGGAATGAAAGATTAAAATTGTATTGAAATTGTATATTGTATTGAATTGTATATTTTAATGTTCATATTAGTTTACTTTAAATGTTTTATTAAAAAAAGTGCATTTTGCCTTTATCTCTATGTTTTTTTAAAAATCTAATCTGTAATAAACACGTATCGCTTATTAGATTTTGTTATCTATATTAGATTTTTCAGTAGAATACTTAAAGTGTAATAGATAAAGTCTATTGTAACTTGATCGAAAAAAAACGTGATTCTCGTTTTTAGGATGTGGTAGCTTCGATACTTAAGACCTTGGAAAATCGTTGGTGAAGTGTTGTGTAGAAAGAGGGCGCCACCTAATTTATCTTGCTTGTCACATGACTGTGGCTAAAAATTAAGAAATGATCAATTGCGTTCAGTAATTTCTGTTGGCAAAAGTGACCAATTACTAAAATGTCACAATAATCCACTAATCTTACCTAAAAAATACTATTTTAAAAATATTGCATTAAATCACATTTGATCGTAAAGATATGATTGTGAGACACTTAAAATTATAATTTTAAAATATTAGAGTTTAGAAAAAGAAATCTATTATTCTTACGGGAATTTCAAGACTTCATTTATTATGTTTGGAATTCGCTTTGAGAAAAAACGGATTAAAAATGCTTCATAGTTATCTTTATCTGAGCAATGCTATGATTGTTAACATACAGATAAACTTCGATAACTTCTGTAATTTTATCGGCATTTTTGATAACATTCCTACCTGTACGAGATGCATATTTGTTATCTAAAATATCTGAAAGGAATAAATAAAACCAAACTTCCGCGTAATTAATTGGCTGTTACAATATCGACATCATAAAGACTCTTTAGATTTCAGCAGCCTAGCATGCATTTTCGCTTTTATCAAACACAAATTGTATAATGTGCCAAATTTAACCTTTGTTGGCTTCTGTTTCTTAACATCCTATAACTCACTACTTCATGGACAAGTAAAAAATAGTAAATCCAAACAACCAAATCAACACGACACGTAACAAATCCTCACTCGATTGAAAAGCTCAGAATCAGGATCCATGATGTCATTGATTGCATCACAACAAAAGAACCAACAAGAGTACATTAAATAGTAAATTTCCTCAAGAGTGCTTCCACATGTGGTTGTATGGGTGGAGGGCTTTTTCAGTACTTCCAATAAAGGGGGGGTTATCATATTTATTACATTATATTTTAATTTATGCGTTGACTTTACCAGACGTATACAGTATTATCCAATTTAACTTTTTGCTTTGTTTAGCCTTCTGATTTCTATGATACGTTGATGTAATTCTAAACTAAAAACGATATATAAAAAGTATATTAAATGCGAGTTTGTAATGAATTACATATTTTAATATCTTTACAAAAAATTTGCATTAAAAATGTAGCTTAGGCAAAATTGCATGCATTTAATATTGGTGATATCTTTGTTAGTTGTACTCACAATTTTGGGCTCTTCACAACGACTCATAAAAAATTACTAAACATTATATACCCCAAAATATATACATTAATTTTAACAAGAGTAGATCAAATTAAATTGTAAGCACGAAACATAATAAAGTTCATAAGACATTCGAAAAATAATGAAGAATCCTTAGCACTAATTGCATTAAATCATATTTAGTCTCTTTGAAAAAGAATGTGTTACATGTTAAAATGACAACTTATTATTTTCATTATTGAATAAAATCAGTTTAGATACTCTTACGAAAGATTTATGGAGAGACAGCAGTATCCTAGTTGGTTAGAGCGTCGATCTCGCAATCACAAGTATGTAGGTTCGATTCCCGCTGAGTCATAAACCATCATGTTCACAAAAAACGACTGAGGCACTTAAATTTGTTCTCCTAATGCGCTAGAAAGTTAAAAATCTTTTCAAGATAACAAAATTAAAAATAAACCGATTAGCAGTATTCAATTTATCATTTTAATAAAAGATAAAAATAATACAGATAAAATGTTTTATCTCTGTGCCGCGATGGCCTGGTTGGTTAGGACATCGTTATCATTATCGGAAGGTAGTACGAATCAAAGCTTAACAAAGATCCATCGTGTTCACTTATGTCAATTGGCGCACGAAAAATATATTGTGGTCGAAATGTCCCCCATGTTCCCATTCCAAATTAATGATTCTGAGAGTGGTCGAGCCAAGTCTTCTCTGGCTTCCTATCTCTAAATTGGAAAGTCTAGACGTTGCTGCCATCTTTGATCCAAAGTCATAGTTTGCCCTCTTGGGGGTTCTCTGTTCAAAATATGCTCTGTCTTACTTCATTCATCTAGTCGCAGACGGGCAGGCTTGGCTTCGCCAAGTGTCTTAAGCAATAACACCAACAAAATTTATTGTCGAATTAAGTTAATGGTATAAGATGAAATCAATTTAAATACGCTCAAGAAATATTTTTTGAAGAAGAAAGTTTAGAATATAGGATAAAATAAGTTGAGATGTGTGTACAAACTCCCATATCAGTCAGAATAGTAATTTGAATGTAAAAATTCACTTTGACAAAGACCCAAACGCATGATACATTATGATGTACATTACGCTACAAATATTAGTGATTTTTTTTAATGCATGATGACTCCAGACACTATGCAGCTAGTTCGATGATAAATATATTTGAAGATGAAGCAATTCATCTTCAACATTCACTCATAGATTAGTCTCTTAATCTCCTGACCTAACTGAATCCAGTTAGTTTGATAAGTAGTCAAAATCTCACTAATGCTAATCATTTTCTTCTTTACCAACTGAAATCCTTTATAGTGTACCTCCTCATATTTAATTTAGCTTTTTGTCACTTCATTATCATTTTCTGCACTCATAAAATAGTTAGATTGAGGCTAACAATTTAAAGAAGATCCAGATGCTTTGCATACATAATAGAAATGGGAATCGAACTTAAAAACTGTTGAATCGAAGTGCAAAAGTGCCAATCATTTGGCTCCCAGCTCAGAGTACAATTTCAAGAGAATGAGAGACATTTTTCTAACTAAGCTATATGGATATTATTATCAAATATATGCAAAAAATAAAACCACAATCTATATTTTCAAGAGACTTTTATGTCATATTAAAATCCATGAATAATTGCAAAGAAAAATAATATGATTTTTAATGTTCATTTGTGTGACAGTTGTCATGAAATGTATTCTAATTTTTTCTCTCTCTCTCTCTTTCCAAAAAATTCGATTTCCTATATAAGAAATTTTGCATCAAGATCTAATAGCCGAAACGGCACCAAACTTGATATTAAGACTAATCAAGACATGAGAAAAAGGATTCCGTAAAAAATAATTTTAGTTCAAAAAATAGCCGCTAGGGCATTTTGTGGCTCTTTAAAATATGAGAAAAGAAAAATTAATTCAATCGTATGGTTAAATTATTAATGTTTATTTACTACATTAAGTTTCCCGATGAGGAATTAAACCACATTCAATGTGAGCACCGTTCTCAGAAATGACACCGTGCATTCTGTGCACA
Source organism: Latrodectus geometricus (assembly GCA_026290005.1). Classification (NCBI taxonomy): domain Eukaryota; kingdom Metazoa; phylum Arthropoda; class Arachnida; order Araneae; family Theridiidae; genus Latrodectus; species Latrodectus geometricus. Next base: position 113,393 of record JAPDSC010091072.1, on the reverse strand, counting down.
GCGTTTTCCACAGCCCCTGCGATGCTTCGACAATTACAGTTATTACAACTTCTCCATACGTCCTCTCCCAGAGCGAAATGGCCAATGACCTCGTTTCCTCGAACTTCATAATCATTTTCTTAAGACCATTCAGCGATAAAGGCCCCTTTCGCAATTTTTTTCTGGTTTGGAATTTCCGAAGAGCTGCTGATGCATTAAATTGATTCATGAAATACAGCTTCCCCGTAACGCACGTTCCGGTAACATCAGAGGCATGGCCACTGGAGCTCGTTTACTTCAGTTGAGATTATTTGTCGGAGCCATTATAGCCCCTATTACTGGCACTGTCATCTCGCAACATTTACTTTTTCTTTGATACCCGTGTTTTATGCCAATTCTCGTTATTTTAAATTACAGCAGTGCCACAAAATGCTCTAGCGGTGACTTTTGGAACGATATTTTTTTACGGAATCTTTTTCCAGTGTCTGTTGTTGTTGCTTATCCCCCTGGTGCAGGAACACCAGGTCCAGAAGATCTGGGATATTTTAGTTTGCAACTTCTTTTTGGAAAGGAACCACAAGGGCAGAAGACTGACTTGACCTCTGAGCACACATCCCATGAGTCCCCGTTTATAGGGTAGGCAACCATTCATACTCCATTCATACAAGGAAAGGACAAAGGTAGAGAGAGAAAGTACATCCATGCCCGAACCGGGATTCGAACCCAGACCTCCCTAACCGCAGTCAGGCATGCTAACCACTAGACAGAGTAGGCGGCTATTCCCATGTCTTGATTGGTTAGTTTAAATACCAAGTGTGGTATCATTTCGGCTATTAGATCGCTCTACAGGGTGTTCCAAACACTGTCACTTTAAAAAAGATTACCCTGTGTGTGTGTGTGTGTGTGTGTGTGTGTGTGTGTGTGTGTGTGTGTTCATTTTTGTTTATATATACTTGTGTTATTAAATATTCTTTTTTATTGGAATCTAGAATCATTGCACAATTCCAAATTCTATTTTCTATTTTTTTTCGGAATAAATGCCATTTGTGAACCGGGAATCTTGTGATGTGTGAGAAAATAGGATTTTCAGACTGTCTTTGTTAGAACTCTGTGTGACAAAGATATTTACCGACGTCTGAGAATTTGTACCAATAATAAGAGAAGGTATATTCGGATGGTCGGAAGTTCTGATTAAGTTGCACAAGAAAGAAGGAAAGAACGTCGAATTTAAGGACATAAATCTTCTGAAAAGAAAACTCGGAATGTGCGATAAGAAACAGAAATGAAACAGGAAGCGAAGGAAATAAACACGAATGTGTAAATAGCACATAGAAAAAAAATTGCTAACGTACAAAATAAAGATTTCATTGACAATATCTATTGATGAAAGAACTTTTCTTTTATTCTATTTTATTTTCCATAATTTTTTATATCATAAAATAACCCTCTTTTAAGTAATCTATATTTAAAACGCAACTAATTAAATAGAAATATTCGAAAGTAAATGAAATTCGGGTCTTTTCATAATTAAAATTCATTATAGCGAAAATTCGTAATTCGAAAAGCGAAATTTCATAATTAAAAATTTATACTAATCTTCTAATTTAAGCTCTATGAAATTAAAACAACAATAGTTAAATGTAACTTTTATTAAGTATATTGCAATTAAAAGATAAGTTTTGACAAAAATTTTGTCTACTTCAGCAACTTAAGCTTTCCTGAATTTATAGTATAGTTTTACTTTTAGTAGTTCATTTATTTTTATGTCATTAATTTATACTCTTTATAAATAATATTAGTTGATACTCTTTCTAAAATCATAAAAAAAAATTTACTGTTAAAAGCATTTAAATAGTTATTTTTCCCATTTACGACAATATTATTTTAAGTGTATTTTTATTAAAATGAATATTATCTCGTGTTTACATTATATAATTATATACTTTTATGTTTTTACAGTTTGTTTACTCAGTTTAAGCACTTTTTCTAAAATATTATTTACCATTTATCAAATCCAAAATTTTTTTAGTACTGAACTCGATTTTAAAAATATATTTTAAACACGCGATTTCTTTTTACCAAATAAATATTTTCTATCTACAATATTGATATTTTAAAAGCAAATTTAAAATGTTATATTACTAGTTTAAGTATCCTTTTATTATAATGTATTTACCAATTGAAATGAGCTTTTATTTTAAATAAATTATAGAAATATTTTACATATAATTTTTCATTATAATAAAACATGCATTTAGTAAAATGTGTTTGCCAGCTGAAATGATATTTTATTTTTTGTAAATAATAAACAAATTTATTTTTAGATTAAGAGTGATTTTAAAGCTCTCTCTTTATTTTTGTAGCCAAAAATATCTATGTAATTTTTTTTTTTTGTTTTCAATAGAGAACTTACTAGCAAGTCCTGTTGAATTCCTATAAATAGCATGCTTAAATATCACATTACCTAAAACTACTTTTAAAATTCCTATTCATTTTATAACATTGCAAATTACAATACTTATGCAAATACCATAATTTAATTAAAATAGACAATATCAATTAATTTAAACATTCAATTTATGAATATCTGAAGTATTCATATATTTCATCTGAAACATTCAATGTAAAATATTACGACTTTTCTAAATTTACCCAAAGATTTTATAATTATGTTTAATAGTGTGCAAAAAAATATTAAAATCTGGACGCAGATACATTAACTAAGTCGCTATACACCTGTTTCAATGCTATATAAACAATATAACAAATATGCCTATATTTGTAAATTAAACACATATTTGTTATATAGTTTATAATAAATATTATAAATCCTATAACAAATATTATTAACATACCAATTCTTAAAAGAGTTCAACCTGTGAATTTGGAACTTTTATTTCAACATAATATTTTAGCTTAAAATATAAACAGTTTAAGTAAGGTAAAGGTTTTCCCACAATATCAATTACATCGAAAAAACTAATTTTTAGATTAAATATCTGGAGCTCAGTTTCATCGGCATATTATAATGCAAAAAATAGAACAGGAGAGAATTTTTTCAAAAATCTTATTGCTGTATTCAATTATTTATAAATAAACTATAATCTGGAAGGTTATTTACTTTTTTGTCGACTACCAGTTAGGCTGGCAATATGTGGGGAGCGTTGCTTCACATTTCCAACTAAACCTGTGTGGAATCCGACTTCTTCAGTACACACATGCCATAGGTATTTATAGGGTAGGCAACCATTCGGATTCCAGTCGTACAAGGAAAGGACAAATACCGAAGAGAGAGAAAATACATCCATTCCCGAGCCGGGATTCGAACCCAGTACCTCCCTATCCACAGTCAGGCACATTGACCACTAGACAGGGAGGGTGACAGGCTATATGCAAATTAAACGATTTAAAATCCAGTAAATACAATAATATAGAAATGATGAATTATTATATTTATAATCTGGAAGGTTATGTACTTTGCTGTTGAGTGCCCTCCAAGCTGGCAATATGGTGTGCACTGCTCCACTTTTCCAACTGAACCATAATTTGGCGTGGAGTCCGATTTCTTCAGTACACACATGCCATGGGCAACCGTTTATAAGGTAGGCAACCATTAATACAAGGCAAAGACAAAGACAGAAAAGAGAAGAAGAGAAAGTGCGTTCAAACCCGAACCAAGATTCGAGCCCAGGACCTCCCTATCCGCAGTCAAGTAAGTTGACCACTAGACAGGGTGGGTGGCAGTTTGTGCATAAATTAAAGGACTTAAAATGCTAAAAATACAATAATATAGTAAATGATATATTTTTTTTATAATATGGATATATTTTATAAGTATTTCATTGTCAATAAACAAAAAATTTCAACTTCGAAAAACAAATAAAATTCAACTAAATATCTTAGTACAAGTAAAAACGTTTTCTAACGATTTTATTATAATTTCAACTGCTTGCAAATAGATTCAAATCTTAAAAACATTATAATTAACTAACACAAAATTGCTATAAATATAATAATGTAGTACATATTCTATGATTATAATATTAATTTTTATAAATTTAATCTGTTTAATGCTATCAACTACTTAAAGAGTAGACAAACCTAAAAGAGCTTTTTTTTTTTTTTTTGCAAAATATTAAAGGTAGTTTTTCTAGACATTTTATTATTATCTCCAAATGCTTTCAAATAGATTAAAATCAGTAAAACGATCCACTGTCTTAAGCCTAGACATTCTCTTATTCAAAACCATGCCACAATGTCTTCTTTATTTAAAATTAAATATTAAGTTAAAAATAATGACAGCTGCCCTGGATATCGAGTAGCCTACTGATGCACGCGGGGTGAGCCCGCAAGCGGAAATGTGACAACATTGACAACGTCCTGCCTTTAATTTTTTTTTACTTTTATTTTTTTCTTATTATCATTATTTTCATCGAAGTTTTTTTTTTTCTTTCCTATTACAACTTACGTTCCTACTGAGTGTTCATCCGGTTTTCTTTAGAACTCCATTGCGGTTGATGGCTTGCGCCAGACAGCGCGGTTAACAGCTAAAAGTTGTTGTGTTTTAACAAGTTATACGGTAATTGGTTGTTTTGTTCTCTTAAACTCGCGTTTTCAACGTCCAAAGTCGAAAATGCTTTTCCGATTTCTTCCTTACCTCATGTTTTGGATTAGCTAAGAATATACATAGGGTGAGTTATTTATTCAATTTATTAAAATTCAATTGCAGAGTTTATTCTTTTAGTTAATCCTTGTGTCATATTTCTATTATTTCATTTGTTCAAATTTTCCTTAATTTTTCAATTATATAATCTTTATTGAACTTTATTTTATTTTGTAAATTTCAGTTCTTATCAATATATTTTAATACATTAGATCTAGTATCAATGTTCTTCAAATTTCTTTATAAAAAATATAATTTGAATCAATGAATCATTGCACATACCAATTTTTTTTTCAACTTTCTTTTAAATTAAAAAAAATTGTTAATATATTTTATTAATATATTAGTATTTTTTTAATTAAGTAGAATATATTAAATATAATATATTAAAATATATTATTTATTAATATATTTTAATATATTACATGTAGTATCTACGTACTTCAAATATCTTTATGAGAAATATAATCTGAATTACTGAATCACTAAACCTACCGAATTTTTTTTAACTTTCTATTAAATTTAAAAAAAATAATCCTCTTATAATATTAACTTGTAAATTTTAAAATCGAATTAATATAACAAAATTAAATTTTCGTGTACAATAAATTATTGAAAAAAATTACCAATTATTAATTTTATTGCATTTTAGATTATTTTATTTCTTAATCTCGCTTATTGAAAAAGTAAAGCATGACATATTATACTTTTCTGCGTGATTTCCTTAATGAAAAATATGATTTATTCTAATAGGACTTAAAACTTACTTAGTTAATTATTGAAATTATTGACATAAAATAAAAATCAATATATACATTTGATTCATCAAATCAATTTTATTATTAATATATTTTGTTTTTTAACAGAAAGTAAACTATCTATTCTACATCTTAGTAAAATTGAATTAATAGTTGATGGCATTTATACTTTTTTTTCTCTTAAATAATTTATATATCTACTATTTTGTCATACGAAATTATTATTCATGTATATTTCACCAAAATATGTCTACAAATTTTCTAGTTTTTATAGAGTTTGTAATTCGATATTTCCAAATACATATATTAAAAAATAAACATTAATAAACTTATAACAAGTGAAAAGTTTGCCAACTAGAGATTTTCCCTGAAGGTTTATATACAGTAACTTAAAATATTATGTTGGTGCAAACAAAGAGTTGTTTGTCACAGATATTACTGCAGCATTATCTCTGTTTACAATATATTATCTTTTTTTTTTGTCGAGTGCCAGCCAGGTTGGCAAAATGGTGCACTGCTCCAACTGAACCATAATTTGGTGTGGAGTCCCTCTTCCTCAGTACATATGCCAATGGTATTCGTGTATAGTGTAAGAAACCATTCAAACAAAGAAAATACAAAGACAGGAGAGAGAGAAATAGAAAGTACATCCATGTCCAAACCAGGACCTCCCTATCCTCAGTCCGTCACGCTGACCACTAGACAATATGGGCAGCATATATTACTTAAAATAGCTATTTAATGTTCTTGAAACGTATATCTAGTATAAACTTATTATTCATTTCTATCAGTATAACAATTATTTTTAACATAAATATTTCAATCTTGATAGTTGTGTTAATATTTAATTCCAAGTATGTTATTTATATATAATTCTTAAATAACTTTACAAAATACAAATTCTGTCAAAAACATTTTTAAATTTGGTTCTTCAAATTGACGGTAAAAAAAAATTAAACTTACTTTTTTATGTGTATTATCTGTAAATTAATTTTAAATAAGTCCTGTAAATTTTTTTCTGTACGGTAAATTTACACTACAAATTGATGTAAATAAAATATTATTTTATTCAACTAGTTTCTGACTGGTTGAATCATCCATTTATTCATCTTGAAAATATTTTAAACAAATAAATAACTATACTGGTATATTTTCCTGATCTTTAATAAAGTTTTAAAGTTATCTCGATTCATTTATATTTTTAAAACAATTAAATCTTAATTTGGATATCTATTTACTTATCCAAACTTAATTTACTTATCCATTTTAATTTACTTATTCATCTACAATCTTAATTTACTTATTCATCTACAATCATAATTTACTTATCATTTTAATTTATTTATTCATCTACAATCTTAATTTACTTATCCATTTTAATTTACTTATTCATCTAAATTACTGAAATCAGTACAATTTTACCATTGCAAACTGTGATGCAAATCTTAAAACATTGTATGAGATATACGCACATAAGTTAAGAAAATAATATGAACTAAACTCTCATAGACAATATCTTTTATATTACAAACATGCATGAGATGTTCTTCTGTATGTAATATAATTTATCTAATTTAAAAACTCAAAATCTACTGTTTATTACTGATACATTTTCTGCATAATCATCTTCGTAATTTGAAAAATGTTAAATTTTTTAAGTATATATCATTAATTATGTCTAGTGGTTAGCATAACTGACAACGGATGGAGAGGACCTGGGTTCGTATCCCGGTTTGGGCAGGGATGTACTTTCTCTTTCTCTCTCTGTGTTTCTTGTCCTTTCCTCAGCTGATGGATGAATGTGGCCCGTCCTATAAACCGGTTTCTGGTGGTGTGGGGTGGACGATGCTATTCGTACCTCCGTGACTTGGTTCATAGGTGCCCACAGGGTAACGATAAAATGAGTAGCAGTTTCCGGCCCTGTTGCAGCAAATGGGCTAATGTACTTACTTGCTCAAGGGTGCCCGCTATTAGAAATAAAAAAATATATCATTAATTATAATTTCGAGATATTAAGGATTTTTTTAATTTTTATTTCATAAATATTTTTATAGTATATATATTTTTTTATTTACAAACAGTAAATGAGACGGAATAGTTTATTACAAATAATTTTATTCAGTGGGTATTGCATTATACAGAACGAGAAAATGAAACTAGTTGTAATATTATGTGCTACACAAATAAATGTGCCATTTTTTTGATGCGGAGTGTATATAAAACGTTTGTATATTGTTATAAATCTAATGAAAGAATAAAATCTTATTTAATTTTTTTTATAATATATGGTGTTTTTGCATATGCCTTATATCATATACAATATAAAATGATATGCAACAAAAATAATGTAAATTTATTTCATTACATATAATTCGTGATATTAATTGAATATAAATATGTTATTTATACCTAAAATGAATAAATTTTCATTATATATATATGCAATATAAAATTCATGCTCTACAGTATGAAATATATTTTATTGTATACAATACATAATGTTCATATTGTATTTAGTTAAAATATGTGTTAAAATGAATGAGATTCTATTATTTCATTTAACAGATAATGTTTCTAGTATGTTTTCGTACTATAGTATACAAAGAAATATAATGTGCAATAAAAAGGCATCATATTTTGTTGCATATATAATGCATTATAATTCTGACTTCATATACATATAATGATATATATGCCATTAAAATAAGTGTAATATTTCTATATAATAAATTACATTTGTTGCAATTAGTTATGTATCATATGTAACAAAATTATATGCTTCGATGTAACATATTTATAGTTACAACATTTAAATTACTTGCATAAATCTGCATGCATGCAAGTATATTTTACATCGTACATTTAACTTTCATATGTATTTTAAATCGCATTGTTTATAATTACGATACCGTAGGCAAAGGCTTTAATTTTATTTCATTCTCCATTACACGTGTCATTCGCTTTATTTAGTTATAACATCATATTCAACAACTATGCTACGATGTAAAATATGTTTACATTGTAAGCATCTAAATTTTTTGCATATACCTGGATGCATTCAAGTATATTTTACATCATACATTTTACTTTCTAATGTATTTTACATCGCATTGTATATAATTACGATACCGTAGGCAAAGGCATTAATTTTATTTCGTTGATTTAGTTATAACATCATATTCAACAAAACATGTCATGTAAAACTATGCTATGATATAAAATATATTTTCATTTCACTGTTTATAACACTTTAATTTTGTAATTAAAATGTTATAAAGTTGCATTATAGCTATAAAATAAATACAATTTTACATCGTTTCACATAATGCGTAAGATTTCTTGTATACAGTGAAGAACCAAAGCATTATGACGACCGGCGCATTTTGGTATTGAGTGTACCCAAATATCGTTCCCAATAGAAACACGTTGGGAGACACGTGATCCAGTGAAAGTAATTTATAATTTATTTGGAAGCATGTGAAGCATCATTCCTTTGATTGAGTATGTGTGTTTAATGGTAAAAAGTGCTGATCTGAGTGACTTTGACATTAAAAAGATTGTAATGCCCCTAGGAATCGAAATGAGTATCTTTGAAACTGAATGGCTCATCAGCTGTTTTGTGAGTACTTAGGATTAGTGGATGATTGACAATGAGATGAGTAGCAGACACAACGGTGTTGGATGTCCACGCATCATTAACTACACAGGATGCCGGAAGATGTCTCGTTTGTAAAATTAAAATCGGCGGCAGACAGTGGCTTAGTTGTCGATCGAATACAATGTAGGTCGAAGTTGATGTGTTTGTTTCTAAGCTCTTGATTCGGCGTTTGTCCCTTCTCATCACCGAACTTATTTTACGAAGGATTTCGCCTTGTTTTACGAAGGCATACGAAGGATTCCGGCAACTTATGTCTTTAATTACATGTGTATATTTCAAGTATTGTCTCACGGACATTCAACCACTGATTGGTGATCTGATTGGTAAGGGACATCACTTCTCGTTATCAGAAAGTAATAAATTTGAATCTCTGCTTAATCGAAGATCCATCGTATTCAATAATGGTGACTATAGCTCAGTAAATATGTCGTGGTCGCAATATCCTCCTGGTGAAATGATAATTCTGAAAGTGTCAGGTCAAGTATTCCGAAGTCTTTTGCAATATCCCTGCATCTAGATTACGAAGATTCCCACCCGGCTGTTACCATCTAACTGGTAGAGGCCAACTCAGGGCTACGTATAGGGAAGCTTGCTTCTGCAACAACAACAACCTACTCTGCATTGGAATTTATATATGTATTAAAGTGTTACCAAAACAGAAAAAGGTTATTACATTAAATGATAATTATATATTGAAATCATGCATACACGTAATACAAAAGATGGAAAAACAAAGAGAAATTTCTTTGCAAAAACTTGGAACTTTAAAGAGGAATGCCTTTAGAGAAAATAAGGGTATTAGAATAAGTTAAAAATTTCATTTGTGATAATGTAGAAAATAAAATAGCTATTGAATTATGTACAATATTCCAAATAATATACATACATTACATTATGAATGATTAATCGCGAAGTTGTAATATATATAGAGATACAAAGTAAAAATTAACAATGTAGATCTTGCAATTGAGTGCTGCGCATATAAATTTCCATGAACTTGGATTGCTTAAAAAAATATACTTCCTGTCTTCAATGCTTTTATTTAGTTTTTTATCTTTTTGTATCTTTTTATTTGTACATGTATGTTAAAATCTTCAATGCATATAGCATTTAATGCATTTATTTATAACGCTATATTCAGCCGCGTAATCTGTCTAGTGGTTAGCATGCCTGACTGCGGATAGGGAGGTCTGGGCTCGAAACCCGGCTTGGGCTGGGATGTGTTATCTCTATCTCTTCCTGTTTTTTTCCTATCCTTGTATGAATGGTTGCCTACCCTATAAACGGGTACCTTTGGCATGTGTGTTCAGAGGTCAAGTCACAGTCTTCTGCCCTTGTGGTTCCTCTCCAAAAAAGAAGCTGCATACTACCCTATGCTAGATTTTCTGGACCTGGTGTGGGCTTTCCTGCACCAGAGGGATAAGCAACAACAACGCTATGTTCAAGCATAATTTTGTCTAATAGTGATATCATTGTACTTAAGTACAAAATAATAAAAACACAATCGTATTTTCTTCACTAGTACACATAATTATTTTTGTTCAGTTAAAATATTATATATAATAGTAATATATATCTCATTTTATCCAACTAAGGATATTATTATATTTGTGTAAAATGCAACATATCGTTGCGTTTAAATCATAAGCAACAAAAACTAATATGCTACAATAAATATCAAAATTCCGTTTTTTCAGTACAAAACAGCATTAATTTCGCTTAGTTAAAATATTATTTATAATAGTATTGGTAGAATTTAGCTTTATTTGTATGTAACACAAAACATTCGTTGTGCACAAAATTGAAAAACAGTAAAGCATCACAATCAAGAAATAAAAATAAATATTCACTTGTAGAAATAACAGCTAAGAAGAATGCAACAAAATGAATTGAAAAAGAATAGAATCCTCATTATTAAAAATTCTAAGTAAATAAAAGAACATTTCGTTTCCCACCAAATGTTTGATAAATACGATTTTAATTGTTTGCGCAATTAGCTAATGAGTCATCTAAAGTTTAGAGTTCAGCAAATTCAAAAGAATAATGAGATGTTCCAATTATAAAATACTGTGTCCCTTGTTTTGACAGATTCATTGTATCATTTTGTCGTTTGACAAATGTATCTTCATTTCAGTTCACATGATGACGACAGGGAAAATACTCAATTACCTTAACTCAATTCTACATTAAATTTAAACAGTTTATTCGCTTTTACGTCCACTTTAAAATGCATTTGGATAAATGTAATTTTTGGCGCAGTTGTATTTAAATTGTTGTTAAAATTGTGAATATGTTTCATTCAAGTAATTTAAAATTTTGAAATGCAAAAAGAAATATTCCCCTATTTATTAAATTTAAAAATGTTATCTTGAAATAAATTTTTTAATTTATAATTTTTCAGCCAGTTATAATATTAGTTTGGGGAAAAAGAAATCCATTATTTTTACGTGAACTTTATGTAACTTCTTTTGGATTCACTTTGTAAAAAAGTTTAAAACAGCTTTCATGTAGAGTTTTAGGTCTTGCGCGTTACGACTGCTGACATGCGGTTCACTTCGATCATTTTTGATATTTTATAGACATTTTCGATGATGCTGTATCCACATGCGAGGTGCATCTCCAACATCAAAAATATCCGAACGGAATCGACGAAACAAAAATTGTACGTAACTGGTTGTTACAGTCTTATATAGGACGATAAACACCTTTCACAATTTTAGCCACCCGGCTATCTTTTTCGCCGTTACAAGAGAAAAACGAAAATGTATCGAATTTTCTGTTTGTTGTCTTCCATTTTTAAAACCTTGTACTTGTAACTGAATGAATCAAACAAAAAGCCGCAAGAGGATATTTTTGTGTCAAATGTCACCTTTCCAAAGAGCATAAATCTGAAATTGTTTGATATGTACCTGACGAGATATCGATCACTACAGACGTCTACCGAAAAAATAATGGATTACTTTTTCCCCAACCTAATATAAAGTTGCTAACACATTTATTAGAAACAATATCACAATTAAATTATTATTGTATTTTAATCATTTTGTATTTTTTTTCTTTTTCAACAGACAAAATTTGCGTTTATCTTTATCATTTTTACAATTTATAATTTTTTAAATTGTACATTATTTTAACAATTTTTTAATATAGTTCTAAATAAAAAAGGCATATTACCATATATCGGTATGTAATTCCATGTATAGCCATTTTTATTATATTTCTAAAGAAGAAATGAATAAATGTAAAATTTCTATATAATAAAAAGCATTTTGAATGTAAATTACTTTTTTTTTACTCTGACTGTTTTATTGAGATACCTACATCATTAATTTATTAAATTTGCAATGAAACTGTAATTTATATATAGCACATGTTCGCGTGTATTTAACAATACCAACTTTTAATTATTAAATAAATTATTTAATCGTTTTTTAAAATAGTATCATTAAAATAAAATTTTGCAGTAAATTTAAGTTAACTGATTATAAAACTCAATTTTGTATTGAAACAAAATACTGTTTGACATTTAAAGCTCACAGGTAGAGCTAAATTTATTATAGAAATATGTTACAAAATAATTGTATTATTTTACTCAATTCCCAATTATCATCTAAATATTACATAAATTTTTAAGTTTCACTTGAAATTAACTATACGAGTTTAAAAATATTCTAAACTTTAAAACGTTATATTTTAATATTTAAAAAATGTTTAAATTAAAATTTATTAGCAAATGATTTGAATAATTAATTTATATAAACTTAATAAAGTATATATGAATTCATTTTATGAAATTAATTAAATTTTAATAAATAATAAGTTTCATTTACTTAATTTAAGTAAATTAAGCATTTTTTAAAAAATACAAGTTATAGTAACAGATATTACAATTTAAATATTTATTATATTGTAACACGGCAGTACGTCCACAAATACATAAACAGCAAAAATATTTTTAAAATTCCTAACCACTTCTTATGTTAACAGTTATGAATAATATTGAAAAGAAAATAGTATTATTATAATTATTCTAACGCTCACATTTTAATATGTACTTATACATAATCTATCATTTTCTTTAATAATTAATCTGTCATTCACTGAGTTTAGTATTTTTAAGAAATTATTTTGTTTTACAGTTATATCATTTTATTAACAACAAAAAAATAATATATTGACAAAGAATTATAATATATAACCAAAGAAATAACCAATATATATAAGTTATTTCTTTGGTAGAAGCGAGAGGTTACGAAGTTATTAATAATATCATTTTACTTATTGAATTTTAGCAATCGCAGCAAAGAAAACTGAAATCCCATTATTTTAAGCATTCATAAATAATAATTTTCATCCACAAATTTGTAAAATGCAAGATTGTTAAATGAAAATTACATTGCTACCTATTAAAAAAATTATGATGGTATGGGGTGCTGTAATTATCATATTTTAAATTATTTTTCTTTCTAAACTTTGGTACCATATATGCGGCTGAGTATCATCGTGGCCATCCAATGTACATGAGATGGACACATAATTTTTAATTTTTTATGTACTTCATCATTCTACTGTTAGCAGTACTTTGTCATTGTACTAAACCAAGCCTAGTGGCAAGACACCAATATTGAAAGCGGAGATTCACAATTCGATGCATCAATACTTTCAGAGTATTATTTTCCGTGGACGTTTTCAGTCGCTTATATCCATCAATACTTTTAGGTCATATTATTTTCCATAAATGCTTGAGTTTCTAGTTTCCATCAATACTTTCAGATTATTATTTTCTATA
>JAPDSC010091072.1:78705-97013 GCA_026290005.1 Latrodectus geometricus | reverse complement strand
TTTTAAAAACTTTATATATATATATATATATATAAAGTTTTTAAAAAGAAGACATGACAACATTAATAAGGAAAATTTATGAACAATTTCAAAAATGTAAACACGAATTTTAAGAAAATGAATGTGAAGAAATAATAAAAAAGATTAATACAAGCTGGAATTCAGATATCTAAAAGACCAAGAAATCTGCAGAACACTCTAAAAATTTCACACGAATCATCCTTATAAAAACTCTTACTAAAATCTGAAAATGAACCGAGAAATGGTCTAATATTTTCCTCACGATGATGCGTAAATACTAGAATTGCCAATACAGAATTGTCAGTACAATTCTTAGAATTTCCGATCCTTATGACGTAATAAACACTAGGTTGCCAGATAATCATATTAATCCACCAAATAATTCACAAATTCAAAAATTCGTACTAGAGATTATAAGACAGTTGTGTCATAAAATACATATATTACAGATAGATGTTTAATTTCTTATATTGTATGTATTAGATATAACAATACATCACTAATCCTAGATCTCAAGACATGTAACAGAAGAACATCTAAAATTTTCCCCAATATTTTAAATTACAATTCAAAATAACAAATTATAATTTGAAAGTAAATTTCACTAACAATATATCATATCTGATATATTGTGAAGTATTATGAAACCATGTTAGTAAAAAATTGCAGTTAACCATAATATATTAAATTAAACTAATCTCAAATTATGTTATGAATTAAATTCAAGTCCTTGGATAAAACTTTCATCTAAAACCAAATGCAACATGTACAAATAAGTCAATGAATTTAAAGAATATCTTAATGAACTTTCGAAATTAGAACAAATAAAATTAATTTTAATGATGTAATACTGATTAAGAGAGTTAATCAACCTTAACAAATACATGAAATAAATTTCAATTAACTATATAGTATGGTAGAAATTAAATGAATTTGATAAAATTGAGTAATTAAGACAAATATAATTAATTTTATAAGAGCACAAACAATGGAGATATGGTAATTGAGAGGTTGAGGGGGAACTTTGATGAAACAGTTTAATTAAGTACCATCAAAAAATTGTGATTTTTTTGAAAATTTTAAGAAATTGGAAAAAATTTATTTTAGGGTACCCATTGGCGAAAATTATCGAATGTTTGTCACCCCAACATTATGCAGTTATGAACATAATTTTGAAAATTTCATACAAATTTTAAATATATTTATAAACATAAAACTGAGGTTTTTTAAGTTTATAGAGTAACAAAAAAAACTGATATTTATCACTATATTCAACATCTCCAATCAGTGTCAAATTAATGAGAAACGAAACGTCATCATAAAGTATAGGCCACCCAAGAAATTAATTGAAACTGTTCAGTTATTAGGATAATTTTACGTAAAAAAATCTTTTATCATATTGTATAATTTAAATAAATTGAATAATATATTAAAATAAAAGTTCAATATGGTCTTTAATTTCATTTTAATCATTAAAATTATTCATTTTTAAATAAAAAAATTAAATAATTAATTATAATTGAATATGTTTAAAACTCTATAAAAATATTCATGAGTTTGAAACTTTAAAATCTAAACAGTTTTCATTGAGTTAATGTAAATACACCAACGCATTACAATTAAAATAAATTTTGAGATAACAATGCAAATGAAATTAATGGTAGAAAATAAAATGAACATTAAGGATATAATACAAGTAAAAAACACTCTATTTAAACTAATAAAACAACCGTCAATAAAGCAGTAAGCAATATTGAATACCATTTTAAAGATAAAGGCTCAGAAAGACTTAATTTATTAGAAATATCTCAGTAGTTTATTTGTAGGGTATATATTGTAGTTAAACACTTATAAACTATTTATTGTGAATTTTCAACAATGAATTGTATTTCTTTAAAATGTCCAATACTATTCATTTAATGGAAACTATTTCAATATTTATGGTGAAAATTTTCAAGATTTCACTTTTTTTTTTTAACATGAATATTGATAAAAATTGTCATTGAATAAAATTGAGAAAACAAAGTACATAATTTCTCTAAGCAATATACATATATTGTCTTTTATAAATTAAATTAAAAATTTGAATTTATGGGTGATTTTACTTGATATCGATACAAAAATTTATACCCATATACTTTAAACAAAAGTTTTTGAAAAAATTTAATAAATAAATAGAAGATAATTCATAACAGTTATTCCATTTAAATTATTCCATAGTCTTGACCCAAAGGTTTTCCTCGTTTCAAGAGTTTATTACTCTCGATCCAAAATTATTCTGACAACTTCTTCTACTATAAAATTTAATAACAGTTTTATGGCATAGTCTTTTGATGATCATAATAAAAAAGGTAGAGTAGTTTGCGCGATGCTGTGGACTTTTCACATAATTCATTTTAATGGCTCGATTTATTGTTTTCTTAATTAAATTTTTTCAAATGTGAAGAAAAGAAAATATTTTTAAATGTTTGATGATATAAACTGCAACATTATTATCATCTAATAAATTTAAACACACTGAGCAAAAAGTGCACAGTTAAAATTAAGCAATGCAAATTTTTTGTGAGGTATATTTTAAATAAATGCTTTTTTTAATGCTTAAAGAATTAAAAGTGATAGTTAAAATTCGAAAATAATTATTAAAATATCATGCTTTATAAAACTGAAAATTTTTAGACAAAACATCCCCTGGTGTCATTATGCAGTAAGAGTATTAACCATGATATCTTAGCTACTTATCTATTTTATTTTATGTGTAGGTGTATTTATAAAAAAAAGTTGAGTTTATATTTCTCTCATTTTATATTTATTTGTTATTGCAAGTATTGACTACCGTCTTTAACTTTTATATTTTCCTCATAATATTAGCAATCAAACTAGCTCAAAAGCAGCTAGTGAGAGAAATGCTTATATAAATTAAATAAGATGTAATTAGAAGATCAAGATAAAACAAAGAAGAAACTTTATAATTAACTACCAATAAAACAAAATCAAGAAAAACAATATAATATTATGTAAATAGGGAAAAAGCATAGGGACCACGTCTTCATCTTTGATTCTATTTATTTCAATTTTGATATAGTTGTATTTTCTTCTTATACAGATACTCTTCGGGGGAATAGCACGAATATTTTTAGACTTTTGACTTTCGTGCTTGTCAAAAAAAAGTGTCTTATTCGCATAGTTGACTATCTCCCTCCTGATGAAGACGTGATCCCTATGCTTTTTTCCTACTTATATTATATTACATTGTTTTTCTTGATTTTTCCTTTTTTCTTATTGGTATTTAATTGTATAGATTCTTCTTTGTTTTATCTTGATCAACTAATTACATCTTATTTAATATATATATGTCATTAAGTTTTTCTCCGATGACTGATTCATTCATGCTATATTTTTGGGAAAATTAAATTGTGAAATTCTTATAATATTAATAGAATTCTTTAAAAGCAAAATAAAGGCATAAATTCAAGTGTAAAATAATTAATTATTTTAGTCAAATTTCTATGAAAATTACTTTTTGTCATTGTTATCGAATTATATTTTTTACATGAGTACATACATAGCGGAATGTAGGCGAGTGCAGGCTGTGGCTTAGGATTAACGGTTTTGAAATACTCGCCTATCACCAAGTGCCTCGCCATCTTGAGCTCCGGTCATATGTAGTTTGCGAATGATAACGAAAATGACGAGGTTACACCTGAGCTGGCACCATCCTCTTTAGGAGCACGCCACAGCAGCGGAAGGACTTTGCAATTCGCAGATTATCATGGACTTGTCAACAACCGTCGAAGCTCCAGCAATTCAGTGAAGGAGAATGTGGTCACCCTCCCAATCACTGCACTCGGCAAATGATGTTTCCCTTTGTTGATCTTAACGGGAAGTGAAGTGAAGTTACTGAGCCACTTGAGCTCTTCTCAGTTTTTCTTGAGTACAAAGTACAAAAAATACTGAGAAATTTTCATAATATTTTTTTCCAAAATAAAATGACATCTCTTTCAAGAATATTATAACTTGTTTACTAATATACGTGTCTATAATATAAGTATTTCTCCTATCATTATGGTGCACCCTTCTTTCATTAATATCACAAAAATTATTGTATAATATTTTTATCAAAATAAAATAGCAAGATATTTGTAACTGATTGCTCTACAATTTATATTTCCGTTATAAATTATTCCATCAATTATTCATACAATGATGGAATTATTTCCATCATTGTTGATTCAGGCATTTTTATAATAAGACATTAAAATTTCAAAATTTCTCCAATTTCTATATTTTAATTTTTATTTCCAATAATAATATTTCTGTCATTGTTTACTTATATATATTTTTTTCATTAAAATTAGCATTGAACTTTTTATAAATGCAGAATTTTTACATAAATAATAGCATATCTTCAAGCGAATCGTAATTAATTATTTTTTAATTTATGTAATTTTTCCTCATTGAATGATTCATTTTCTTTATAATGTGGAATTTAATATAGTATGTTATAATTCTAAGTGCGAAATGTCACCTCTCCAACGAGCATAAATTTGAAGTTTTTTTATCAATATTTTAAAAGATTTTGATCACTACGTCCATCTATCGAAAAACATGGATTTCTTTTTTTTTCCGACCTAATATTATAATAAAAATTTTGAAATGAAATATTTCCGTATTTAAAGATAACCAATTTCCTGATTTAAATTTCATTCTGTGATTCGTTCATATATGTTTATAAATTACATCCCAAACATTTTACAATTTAATATTTATTATGTGTTTATTACAATAGAATTTAAATATACACTGTCTATACCAATAAGTATTTGGAAATTGTGATGGAAAAGAAAAACTAAATTTATTCAAACTCAATAGTTATTAGAGACTCCATGAGAGGCTATTACAGCGTTAAACCTCCGGGGTATACTTTCCCCAAGTCTTTGTATTACAGCTAGTGGTATTGTCTTCCACTCGGTTTAAAGTAGGCATACAAGTTCCTTCGCCGATTTTGGACGGGTAGTGCACCCCTTTATTCGGCGATCCAACTCGTCCCAGAGGTTATCGATAGGGTTCAGGTCTGGGCTCTCGGCAGTCCAGTCCATTCGATGAACTCCATTGGCACCATACCAAGCCTTGTTTAACCTCGAAACATGACAACTGGCATTGTAGCCCTGAAAGTAACAGGGGTCCAACCCGTAGAACTGGCTCAACGTAGGAAGCACATTGTCATCCAAAATGGTGCAATAGGCATCGGTGTTGAGCTTACCATGAATGGGGACCAATGGTCTCAATCCATACCAGAAGAAACACTCCCAGATCAAAATTCCACCAACGCCGAACGTGACTATTGGCACAATGCATTCTGGCAGGAGACGTTCTCCAGACAGACGCCAGACACAAACCCTGCCATCGAAACGTTAAAGGGTGAACTTTGATTCGTCGCTCCAAAGAACCGTTTCAACTTATCTACGGTACAGTTTCGATGTGCTTTGCACCCCATTAACCAAGCAGAGCGGTTACTTTGTGATCAAATGCTTATAATCAGCAACACAACCATGAAAACCAAACAGATGTGCTTCCTTATGGATAGTATTCATTGAAAAATTCTTCCGGATGCCAATAAAAACTCCTCGCGGATGAGGGCCATCGGTTGGGTGCAATTCTTTCGAATTTCTTTGGACAGCACTCGTCGGTCTCTATCTCCCATTTTCGTTGGTCTGCCGACTCGGGGCACATTCCGACAATCACCGCACACCTTCCACTTCTCAATCACATAGGCCACTGTCGATTTTAGGTTTTTCAGATCACTAGATATGTCCCTTAAGGATCGGCCACATTTGTGATACCCGATAGTTATACCTTTTCTCGAAATCAGAGAGCTCCGAACTGCGCGGCATCTTGCATGCGACTAATGCCGATGCTGTTTCTCACACGATATATACCGGTGGAGGCAATGAGCATTTCAGGACCGCTGATATCCTCATTTGCATAGGTGTCCAAATACTTATTGGTAGACAGTGTATATTATTTATATATAGATATTAAATATGTATTATTTATATATATTTTATAAATGTATATTATTTATATAAATTTAAAAATATATGAAATATTGAAAATGTTTCATAATATTATGTTTTAAAATATAACCAAAAGCTTCATTAGTTACTGAATTTAATTAAATATGCTGACACTCATCATTTCTTTTCATTTCAGTTCGTACTAAAGAAAGTAAGCGAAAC
Source organism: Latrodectus geometricus (assembly GCA_026290005.1). Classification (NCBI taxonomy): domain Eukaryota; kingdom Metazoa; phylum Arthropoda; class Arachnida; order Araneae; family Theridiidae; genus Latrodectus; species Latrodectus geometricus. Next base: position 90,756 of record JAPDSC010091072.1, on the reverse strand, counting down.
CAGCTGATCAGCCTTCTAAAAGAAGCGGAAAGATATGTGGAAGAACTCACAAGCTGTGTTTTAAGTGCAGCTGCAAATGGCAGCTTGTCTATGGCCTTAGTTAAGGTTTGCAATTAACCAGCCTTTTGTTTTCAAACTCAGTACCAATAGACATTGTCAACCAAAATGCATGCGCTATTTTTTACCCATGATTAGTAAACAAAGTGATGTCTTTATCTATAATTTTTTAGGAGAAAGAAAAGCAGCTTTCTTTCTGGTCAAGAAAAAAAGAATTGTTGTGGAGGATGAAATCTGGTTTTGATAAATTAAGTATGAAAAAAATATTACAAAATATCTTTCCCTTTAAGGAAAGAAAAAGTTACATTTTTAGATAATGAATTCCATTATATTTAATTATCATGTTTAAATGGTTTTGTTATTTAACAAATGTAAAATGTCATATCAAGATGCAATATAGTTTTTTTTCAATATTTATGTATGACGATTTATACAAATATTTTAACAATTTTTAATAGGAAGGAAAATTTAGAATAACATTTTACAAAAATAAGAAACAATAAAACATTTCGTACTTTTTCAACAAAATACTACTCTAATGATTCTCAAACATTTTTTTTTTTTTTTTTTTTTTTTTTTTTTGTTTGTCGTGGCGCGACTTAAAAATTTTTCGGCACACGAAAAAAAAGATAAGTTTAGAAGTTGTTTACTTAACTATAATGCATGGTGTAAAATAATTTATTATAGTAATCTTGAATGTAAAATAAAATAATATAATTTGTACTACACGTGGGACAAATACTTCACTTTATAAAATATCACAGTTATCAAAGATAAAAACGGTTTTTAACTGTATGATACTTTACATTATTTACGAGGATTGTAAAAATAAATTTTCATTTACGGTGTACATTTCTTGATTTCAACAAACTTAACTCGTACTAAAAATTCCTTTTTGCTTTATGATATTATCATTTATTGTTATTTGTATATAATATTGCAACTCGTTTTACGATATAATGTTATATATTTTTATTTTTAAGCAATTTTCACTATATATAATTCTAAAATTTTGCTGCATACAAAAGCACTATTGCACAGTGGTTGAAAATCATTGTCTAGTACACTAAGTTATAAAAATTTAATGAGGGAAAATGTTTTCAAAATTTATTTTCTATTCATTGTTTAAAATTTAATTTTTATTCATTCAGGATCTATATAAAATATATTTCTGTATAATAAAATTTTAAAAATACTCTTTAAAATAATTAGTTTCACTTATAACATACGTTTAAATAAAATATTTGACAAAAATTTCTCATTATCTAACTATTAAATATTTTTATGCCTATTTCTCAGTTCAAATTTATGTAATAAATTTATTTTATCATATATATAAAATGTAATGTTTTATTAATTCAAATGTTTTGTGTCATTTAAACTTATATTTATTCCCTCTCACGTCCTGTTTAAAATTATGTAGGGATTTCCTTTAAATAAATAGTAAGGTAGTTTTGATTTGTTTTATAAGTACCATTTTCTGTCGCCTAGGAACACCCGGAGCTCCTGCCTCCGTTTCATTAGAAGTGGTTGGCACAAAAGCTTTGAAGGTGAAGTTCATGCCCAACGTTTCAGCACGAGAGCCAGATACTGTAGTCACAAAATATAAAGGTACATTTTTTTCTTACTTCTATAACTTTTTTTTTACTTCATAATATTAGAAGACAGTTTGAATAATTTATATAATTGTTGTGTAATTGATTAATTGATTGAGAAATCAATTTTAGAATAAATAGTATCCTTAATATCTTTTAATTGATTTAAATTTAGTAACTTAATTTAATCACAGTAATGCCACCTACTCTGTCTAGTGGTTAGCATGCCTGACTGCGGATAGGGAGGTCTAGGTTCGAATCCTGGTTCGGGCATGGATGTACTTTCTCTCTCTCTATCTTGCCTTTGTCCTTTCCTTGTATGAAAGGAGTATGAATGGTTGCCTATCCTATAAACGGGTACCTATGGAATGTGTGTTCAGAGGTCAAGTCAGTCTTCTGCCTTTGTGGTTCCTCTCCAAAAAAAGAAGCTGCATATTATCCTATGCCAGATCTGTGGGCTTTCCTGCACCAGGGGAATAAGCAACAACAACAATCACAATAATGTAAATTTGATGATTTCCATTATAGAGGGAAAAACTGTCAGAAGATGCAATCAAACATTAATGCTAAATTTAAATAAGCAATATGGTTTATTCTTCAACTTTATGCCACATCGATAACATTATATTTTGAAATTTTTAACTTACTTAAGAATGAATGTTTTTCAACCTATAAGAAATGAACACTTGAATGTGTCAACTTAAACACTTGAAATTCGCTTAAACATTTGAAAAGAACACTTGAATGTGTATCAGAGGCAACACACGTGTGTGTGCCTCTGATCACACGTGAATGATTTCATCTGATAAAAAATTTATTTCATTTCAATCAATCTATCAATATTTATGTATGTGTATGATTATATAAGTATAACACATATATTCCTACACATACATAAATATTGATAGATTGATTGATATATAACATAAATGTGTAAACATATGATGATGTGTAACAATGATGTATAACATAAATGTGAAATTGATATTATTATTTTAAAAAGTGGCTTGTTTATATACATTCCTAAGTCACATATTAAATTTGTGAGACATGAATTTCTCTAAAAAATGTGAATTATTTCTCACTTCACTATATCATACTGAGTTGCAAAGCAATTAAAATTTATTTTAATATTTATATTGAATAATACATAAAAAATAAATCCATGAAACAGCTTCAAACAATACTTCATAGATTAGGTAAATATTTTTTTTACTAAGCATTTATTTTTAAAATAGGTATAAATTGGTATTGTATGACTAAAGATGAAATTTTGGTTTAGACAAAAAATTTCTTAGACGTAAACCTCCGACGAAACTAAAATACAGGACATAAGTTTGGAATTTTATTACTTTAAGATGTATTGTGGGTAAAATAATTCGCTTAAAAATAAAGAATCTGGAGAATAAATATTTTTTACGTACAAATCAAATTTTGCCCTTTTAAATGATTATATTCCAATAAAATGTTTTTAGATAACGTTCTCTCTTACATATATATATATATATACTATGCTGGGTATAACTTTAAGTTCTCAAAGAATGAACATAAAAATAGGTTATTTTATAAAAATGCTTCAAAACATGATAAAGGATTCTGAATTTTGGTAAATTTTATTTGTGAGCTAAGAATGTTTTTAAAATTTTGAAATTTATTAGTAAGAAAAATATTTCTAATTGCAGTGGAGTGGAGTGTTCGACCTGATTTCCACCCCCTTTCTGGCTCCAGAGAAATCATGAATCTTCAAAGGCTGGAAATGGTGCTTTCCGATCTCATTCATGGAGTTCCGTATTACGTCAGAGTAGCTGCGGGGAATGCAAAGGGCTACAGCTTGTACACGATATCAACGCCGCGGAGTGCTGCGCCATCTAGTGAGTTAACATCTAGTTATCCCTTATATTTGTTACTATATATTAAAATTTAAATTATCTGTGGTTTAATTTGTACATTTTAATAAGCATAAAAACATATATACTTAATTAGTAAATATATTCAATAAGTTATTTTATTAATGTATTTATAAGTTAAATAAATTTATAAGTTTTAAATAAGCAAATGTCAATCAGTTATAAATATTAAATAATTTCAATTTAATTAAAAAAAAACTGTGTTTATTTTTTATACTTTTATTTCATATCAAGAGTAAAGGTTTTTCTTACAGTATTAAAACTATCTTCATAAAAAAAATGTTTTTATATACTTTACTTACTCATGGATTGCCTGTCACCATATTATCAAAACAAATTATGAAACTTAGACTATTTCTTATGAAATAAAATTTCATAAGTCTTTTCTGTTAAAGAATATTTTTATACACTGCTCAAAACAATTAAAGGGTATTGTAAAATTTATATAAAATAAAGACATAAGGGAAATTTTTTTTTAGCCGAAAATGGAAGAAGAGAATCACAAATGCAAATTTTTCTTATTTTCAAATTGTGGAGTATGCCAATTTTGTGTTCAACGTCAAAAACGTCACTTCAGCGGCAGTGAATGAAATTTGACTTTCAACTGAATAAAAGACAATGAAGACATGGATGATCGGCATTCAGTGACTGCTTTGTTTCGATGAGTACGATGTCTCAGCGAAATCATTTAACTGATTCAGAAGCTTGGAGAGTTGTTGGTAGGTTAGAAAGAAGCCAAACTCAAATAGAAGCAGCACAAGCCATTTTCAGTGCCACAAAGTGTGATTTCCAGGATCTGGAACCGTTTTTTGGAGACTGGACGTTCAGGCCGAAGATCAGGGCAAGGTCGTAGACGGGCTACAACGCCCAATGAAGATCGTTATTTAGTGTTAACGGCTCAGAGACACCAAAATATGAACGCTACTCTTCTCCAACAACACCTTCGCTCGCCTACTGACACCACGATTTCAACTCAGACTGTCCAAAACTGGCTCCATGGTGTAGGTCTGTATTCTTGCGACCGCAGGGAGTGGGCAACAGAGCATATGAACTGGAGGAGAAATGAATGGAGCAATGTTCTTTCTGACGAGTTCCGTTTTTCTGTTTATCCTGATAATAGGCGTATATTCATCTGGAGGAACAGTGGCAGTAGGAATAATTCTGCAATCGTGCATGAAAATGTCAGATTTGGCGGTGGGGGAGTGTTGGTGTATTATAGCATCTCCATTGACGGGCCCACACACCTCTATGTCATTCGAGATGGACTTCGGACTGGTCGCCGATATAGGGATGAGATCCTCAGGCCTATTGTAGTCCCTTACGCTGCAACAATCAGAAATTGCTTCATTTTATTAGATGATAGCTGTTAACATCGTGTTAACCTGGTAGAGGATATCCTTTTCGGGGAAGGAATCGAACGAATGGATTTTCCAGCGTGTTCTCCTACATTAATGCAATAGAGCACGTTTGGGACGCTCTAAAAAGACGAGTTGCTAGCCATTAACCACCCCCACAAACTCTCCAAGAACTGAAAAGTGCTCTTCTGGAAGAGTCGAACAGAATACCCCAACTCGTGATGAATAGCCTTATTGACTCCATGCCGCAAAGGTGTTCAACTTTGCTGGTCGTCAATGGAAATCATATCCCCTACTGAAAATAATTTCCTTTGAAGAAAACACCTTTTCTTATTCTTTTTTTCTCATGTGCACAAATTGTGCTTTTTTCCTTTTGTACACAAATACGCAATAAAATGCATTTTTTCTGCAAAATATGTGTAATTTATTCTCATGTAAATTACTACGTCTGTTGACCATGCATTAATCAGCTAAAATGTTTCCCAGCCGCAAGATCCACCTGAAACCGCAATATACTTTAATTGTTTTGAGCAGTGTATTATCTAATTGCCTGCTTGCTTTTATGCTATTCATTTGTGTGAGACTTTTAATTCCTCACTTATTTTAAGGTTGGATGGACGTAAGTGGGAAAAAATCACGTTCTGCTGGTAGATTAACTCAACTAGACTGTGTATTTCATCAAATAATATTCACAAGACCACCTTGTTCTTCTGAAATCAAAGGTATTGTGTCATACTTTCCTCAATTTATGATTTGAAATCCTTCTTATCTAGTTTACAATACATTCTTATCACAAAAAAACTTTGAAATTGAAACTTTAATAAGATAAATTGAGGTATATATATATATATATATATATATATTCAACAAAAAACAATTCACATCATTTGTATGTGTATTCAACTTTTATCTTCAGAAGCTGTAAAATGAGGATAACACGGCCTGATGTAACAAAATCCATCCCTCACGTATACAATGTTTAGTATATTCGGCTGGGAATAAGCTAATCATAATGAATAATATTGTATTCCACATGAAAAACATCTAGAACATTTCTCCCAACATATGAGATATATTGTCCTATATACATACCTTGTTGAAAAGTACTTTATACGAAAAGAATGATATGGAATTCTAATCAGGAAAAACGGAAATCAATCAGGAAATCAGGAATGAAATACCTTGTTGAAAAATACCTTAAGTGAAAATTAGGACATGGAATTCTAATCATAAGAAACGTCTAGAATATGCCTTACAACAAATGAGCGGTATTATTTTACTGAAACTCCATATTGAAAAGTACCTTAAACGAAAATAAGGACTTGGAACTCTAATCATGAAAAACGTCTAGAACGTTTTTTGCAACAAATGAGCTGTATAATCTAGCAGAAATACCTTGTTGAAAAGTACTTTAAACGAAAATAAGACATGGAGTTCTAATCAGTGGAATAGGTATTCCTATCTAGATTACTCTCATTTCACAGCAGTTGAATTTGTCCGAAATATGCAACAGTATTCCTGACCATAATTTCAGATTTTTTTTCCTCTAAAATGTTTGATTGCACTGCGGAAGGAACCGTTGGCCTTAAAAGCGTATATATAGCCCTCATGAATCCAAAATTAAATCTAAGTTCTTGCGAAAAGAACTATACTTTTTCTAATAAATAAGCCAGTGTCACTCTTGATAAGTGCAAAAACCTGCAGATGCCAATAAGCTTGTCTCAAAAAGATTCTGTATAAAGAAATTACTCCGTGTTGTCCGCTTATAGAAAATGTTAACAAATTGACGAAACACACTGAGCTGCATCATAAACGATGAATCAACGGTCAAGAAAAATTTGTACCATTCGTTTGTGATGTGTGAATCAGGTATCGGTCATCTAGCATTGACCAAACTTTTCAGCAGCCTATCCTGGGTTTCTGAGCTACCAAATTCATGTAGTCGGTCGACAGCTTCCAATTTCCAGTGCACTGTACACGACTTGATATTGCAGATAGGAAAGTATTCGCAAATGCATCATTTCAAATTCCGTGGATTTCGAAATGTTGGTTTCTCATGTAGATAAACACTAAAATCTTACCTAACGTCTGCAACTGAGATAACACTAGACTGTTCTTAAAGCTCCATTAAGGTCCTGTATTTATTCAGCTTCAGCACTAGTTTAGAGGACGCTGTTCAGTCTCATATACATTGAGATAATTGAAAAATTTAACTAACAACATAACACAATTTTCATTTGCTGGAAATTACACTACTATCACGTCATTCATTCATAATTTTTATTTTTATCAAAAACATTCGTATATATACGTCTATACATATATGTATGTACAAACACAAATCGGCGTGAGATGAAAATAGAGTGTTTTTAAAGTTCCATTAATGCTCACTTTTTATTCAGCTTCAGCACTAGTTTAGAGGACGCTGTTCAGTCTCTCAAATACATTGAGATAATTGAAAAATTTAACTAACAGCATAACACAATTTTCATTTGCTGGAAATTACACTACTATCACGTCATTCATTATTTTTTATTTTTATCAAAAACATTCGTATATATACGTCTATACATATATGTATGTACAAACACAAATAGGCGTGAGATGAAAATAGAGTGTTTTTAAAGTTCCATTAATGCTCACTTTTTATTCAGCTTCAGCCCTAGTTTAGAGAACATTGTTCAGTCCACTTAAACATTGAGTGAATTGGAAAATTTAATTATTTGCATAACATACTATAATTTGTATTTGCTGGAAATTCCACATCTGTCACATCATTAATTCATAATTATCATTTTTACGAATAAAAAATTGTATTTAGATGCGTCTATATGTTTATGTAAACACAAATCGATACAAAATTTCTGTTGTTGTTTCTAATGACACTTGGCAACGCCAAGCCCGCCCGTCAGAGACTACGCGAATGAAGTCAGAGTGAGAGAGCGTCTTCCGTTTTTGAATAGAACACCCTCATACGAAGGTAGAAGTATGATTTTTGACTCATAGATGGCAGCACCATCGGAATCTTCCAATTTAGTGACTGAAACCAGAGAAGACCCATAGCCTGGCTCCAACCACCCTCAGAGGTATTAATTTGTAATGGTAACATAGAGGACATTGCGACCCGACATATTTTACGTGCCCAAGTCGCCATTTGAACACGACGGATCTTCTGCTAAGACAGGATTCGAACTCACCAACTTTTGGTAACGAGAACGACGCCCTAACCAACTAGGCCACTGAGCCTAAAAAATTTCTAAAAGTATTTACCCAATCATGCAAATACAATTCAATGAAAATAATTTCGTTTTATGTAATTTTGAATTATATATATATATATATATATATATATATATATATATATATATATACTTAGTTTTTATTTAAATTTTTATTTAAATAATTTATTTCTAGACATTGTATTTGGTGACACGTTACAAACACCCCAGCAGCAAAGAAGGCAGGTGCGAAAAAGCATCAAAAATCTCTTCACACCCACTCCGAAATTCCAAAAAAACATGAAACGGTAATGAACTGATTTCTATTCCTTTAGTGTCTAGTGTAGTCTATTGTGAGAAATAATGTTTCATATTTACCTGCGGACTAACGGAAGGAACCTTTTCTTTCAGAGGGGTGTACCTAGCGTCTCTCATCTACACGGATCACAGGGTATTGGTAACCACCGAAGACACACTACCCGTTATGGAGGTGGACGACAGCTGCCCGAGTTGCCTTCACAATGATTTTCATTGGCTGATGAAGGTAATTAATTCACAACTGTTCAGTCATTTCACTTTTCTGTTTTTATTTGAAACCACAATGAAAATAAATCAGTTGTTTCTCTCTTTCAATAAATTCGCAATACAAATATGCTTATGAATAATAAGTGTTAAAATCGTTTTTTAAAACGATGTTTAATCTAATCGATTCTTACGGAATTGTGCTGAAATTTAGTCGATTATATGCACGAGTAAAATAATTCGATAAATTTGCTGAAGATTATATTATGAATTAATTAGAAGGAGTAAAATTCAATGTTTGTTTGGAAGCATGTTTAATGCGAGTGGAAACGTACTGGTGACAAGTTATGTCTGTCGTAAGCCATTTTGAAGAATCTCGAAAATGGAAATTGTCACCTAGGGAGATATATAAAATTGTAAATTAAATATACAGTTTTAAATGATCATGATAAATATTCATTAGTTCATAATCGTATCGATGCACTAAATAATTTCGAAAAGTTTGATTAGGATTAAATGCATAAGTAGTTGAAAATTAGGATATTGTATCCTAAGGGATATTTAACTCACATCAATTCGGTAATAAATGAATTTTAACTATAATTAACCAAGAATAGCTAAGACTCATTTAAAGTCTGTGAATTTATAATACTTGTTATCATAAAATCTAAAGTTGTCATTAAAAGGCGTTGTGAAAAAGTAACAATATTGTAAACAGGTAAGACAGAAAGTTTGACCAGTTCAAGTTTAGAAAGATGAGTTTTTAAAATAAAGAGAGATTTTGATTAAACAAAACATTATAATAAACAAAAATTAAATACAGTTAAAAATATAGAGATTATGCGAGCGAAAATTAATAATAATCATTATTTTATAAAGTTTGAAGTAAATATGATGTAAAATTAAATCCTACTTTTGAGGGGTAATTCCCTTTATTCACTTCGCTTTCTCAATTTTTACAATGACCTTCGCGATCGTTTCCAGTAAAATGAACAAATCAAAATTTATTTTAAATAAACGTCACTTATATTAACTTATGTTCAAATTTAAGTAATTCAAGATAAATTTCATATGTTCTTTGTTTCATCTTTCTGCAAATTTATATCGATAATTCATATCAATATTCAATCACACCATTCTATCCAATTTCCAATCCTAGTCCATATTAAGTGCACAAAGATTGGAAAATATACATACATCTGTCATTGACATTTTCCTTCAATTTTTAAGATTTATCCTGTTTCTGTTGGAACTTTTAAATCAAACGCTCATTCGTCTTATTATATTATAAAAATATTTCTTGCGGGGATAGTTTCTGTTATAAATAAAAAGATAATAGAGTGACATGTTAATATAAAAATCTTGATTTATTTAAATATGAATCAGTGACAAACATTTGAAATAAGTAAATAGAAAATAAATTAAATAATGGATAAATAAAAAAATAATAAATAGAAGAAATAATCAATTCCTTATTTCTATGTAAGAGCTTTATTATCATCCAAAATTAAATCAAGACACACATTACACAAGAACGAATGCTCAAAAGAATAAAACCTATATCAAATGTTAATTTCTGACAAATTTAGAATAAAAGATACGTTTCATTTCAAAATTTTAATTGTAGTGCTTGTAATTCATTTAAAATATAATTAAAATTGATTTGTACTCATTGTAAAGTTGTTTAAACCACTCTGTAATTAAATTATATGGGGAACATTCTGTTCCAAAACTTCTTTAAAAAACGAATGAAGTGGTTATATTTTTCAACTGTGAATATTTACAGCATCTAATCCCCTTTTCTTTTTATAACCAGAGTTTAATTTTAAAACGAAATTATATTTTATTTAATATAGAAAAATTATTTTTTACCAATTATGTATGCGTTGACGCTTTTCTCAATACGTCGCTTATAATGGATGGTCAACAACGTTCATGAAAAAAATCACAACTTCAATGTTCAATAACTAAAGGGATTTTTCAATGGTTCATCAATTAATTCAACCTATTTTTTAGCTGCTCTACAGACTTCACTTTACGGTCCAAAATAGCATTCTAAACAAAATTAAGTAAGTAAAAAACATTGTGAATCAAAGTTTCACCTTAAACACTATGCATCCATTTTCTTTTATTTAATAAACACAATGCACTAATATTTCAAATGTAAAAACATTTTAATACAGTCCTATGTATCCCAAAAACTGTTTTTAACTGTTCGAAATAAGAAAATAAACGCCAAGTGTTAAATCTAATAAATAAAATCTAAGTTTCATGTCAAATAATATGATACTCAAAAATGAACTCAATAAAGTCATTGTAATTGATTTCTAAAAAAAAAATATATATATATATATATATATATATATATATATATATATATATATATATATATATATATATATATATATATATAAAGAACATGTATAAAGTAGAAATATATTAGAAATTCAATTTAATGGAAAACACAAAATGAATATAAAATGGAATAAAGTAACATTATAGCCAGGTTCGTCAGGGTATGTGAACACTTTGGCTCTAAAATTTGGTTTTTTTGCAATGGTCAAAATTCAACCAATCTACCCTAAGACTATACCAAACGACAAGCAAAACAACAATATAAAAGACCCGATATATAAAACTGATGATAGTAAACAATTAGTCAATAAATACAACCATAGAGAAAGTATGAAATGTTGCCCCATACAGATATCGTTTTTTTTTAATTTTTAATATATTAGTCAAAAAAATTGTATATATAATATAAAAAATAACTGACAAAGTTCTAAGGATTAACAGCAATTTCAAGCTACTAATGTTTTGATTTACCTTCAACAAATCTAATAACTAAGCTTTACTTTGCTTTAAAAATTACTTGTGTTGTACTCTCTGGTAGCCAAATAGTGCTCAATAAAATTGAAGCTGAAATATTATATTGTTTGTATATTATACGTCTAACTTTGCTTATATATATATAAACAATTATTAAAGAAAATGATTAATTTTACTAACTTCAAATTATTTTCCTTTTAATGAAATAGGAATTAATCATATATTCAAAATATAATGGTTGTCCAAAATAATATCTTTTCTAATATTTACTAATTCTAGTTTAAGCTGTCTAATGTCATTTCTCACCAATGAGTATTAAATATTTCAACTTGTGAAAATGAAACATGAACTGTTGCTACGAAAAAGGAAGTTTTGTGTTTCTACGTCTCTAGATGTCATTCTCTCATTTCTCTAAGATTGTTTTTCTCCATCTGTGTTTTACTCTACTTTTTCTGTTCCGGTTGTCAAGTGTGTTTCTCTTTAAAGAGGTTGCATGGTTCTGTTTCTTATCTTCTGTTAGCTTAGCTTACATGTATATATATATATATATATATATATATATATATAT
>JAPDSC010091072.1:47521-60652 GCA_026290005.1 Latrodectus geometricus | reverse complement strand
ACAAAAATGTTAAAATTATATTTTGCACAAAATTCTTGAACGTCATTTTTCTCACTCTGAGAAACATTTTAATACTGATTACTATTAGAACCAAGAAGAGAAATATTGCTATTGTATGCATATATATATATATAGTTGAACCCATTATATAATCATATTACAGTAAGTTTATAGAAGGAAAGTATTTCGTGTAGTAAGTACACGCAAATAAAGATGAGCTACATATATAGAGACAGAATCAATTTAATTTTATAGAATTTTATACTTAAAAAAAATTACTGGTATTTTTAAAAAAGAAAACATGCTTGACTTTAAACTAAATTTGTATATTGAGAATGTAGCATCTAAATTAAGAATAGAAACATACGGATTAATAAATTATAATATTTAGAAATTTAAAGGAAAATGTGTAAAAATGATTATAGATCTAAGGAAAAATTCTGCATCAGATCTTGTAATTCAAAGTAATGTGAGTCAAGAAATTTAGCTTTGTCAAGTACTTTGGCGAATATCAGAAAAATACTATATATAAGGCCCAATTTAATAAAGCATTTTAAACGTGTTAAAAATCCTACTTTAAACACAATGATAAACATTGCGTGTTACAAATGAATATTTTAATTATAAGTTTGAAAGTAAATATTATTTTTACGGGAAAAAATATTTGATAAAAATAAATCCTGTATTTTGTTTATATTCATTAATTTAATAAAAGAAGTAAAGTTGTTAAAAAATCTTTCTTTAAACTCAATGTTTAATGTAGCGTGTTAAAAAATTAATATTTTAATTATAAGTTTGAGAGTAAATATTATTTTTACGGGAAATAATATTTGATAAAAATAAATCGTGTATTTTGTTTATATACATTAAATGGCATACACAATATTTACTTTAAAATCTATTAGCCTTTCATCAAAATAATAAAATTGGATATGATTTATTAATTTAATAATATTCTTTGCTTAAATTTTTTTTTTTTTTTTTTTTTTTTTTGCTGAATTACTTTTCCCTTTTTAGTATAAATCATAGAATGTCCTATCAAGTAATATTTAATCCAACAGAGAGAAGAGAAATTAAATTTATTTCTATTGAAGCTATGTTGTAGCTGCTGCCATCTATTAGGGGAAAATGTAGCTAATGAATTCAGCATTTTGGTGGATTCTTAGTATTTCTTATTAACTCTAAAGGAAAGAGGAAAAATCAAAGTATTATCAATATAACATTAAAGACTTTTTAATATTTCGCTCAATTATAAGATAAAAAATTTTAATTATTGAGATATTTATGTTAACATTTATTCATTTTAAAAATAAAGAATTTTATTAGAAAGTTGATACTTACATTTAATTAAACATTCTTTAAGCTTAATGTCAGTTATATTTTAAGCTATAATTTGAGATTTTCTATTTTTGTTATTTATTTAAAATTACTTATAATATGAATTCATTTTAATTTGCTATCGGAAAAGAGAAAGCAGTTTAATAAATATTTATGGGAAGAAAATATTCTCGTGTTTAAAAGTAATTATTCCAGATTATTTCTATCTTACTGTTGAGGAAATAAATCTATATCTATCAAAAAGATTATGGATTTCCGGAGCTTAAGTAGATAAAGGACCTGACACAGAGAAATAATATTAAATAAATAAGTAAATAAACGTTATAAAAAATTTTGTACCACTTCAAAATAAGAAATTTAAAATAAATTTACTTTCATAATTTAATTATTTATGTATAAAATGCAGAAATATTCTATATTAATATAATTGTTTTGTTTTTTTTTTTACGCAAAACGCGAATTTTGAAATTATTGCATACTTTTAATTTCAAACATTTCTTTTTAAAATTCTGCTTACAGTATACAATATTTGCTGGATATAATAAGAATAATTTTAATTGACACAATTAGCAAAATAAATAAATAATCAAATCATATATTGAAATTTTTTTTACCAAAACTCAGTAATTGCTTTGTTTTTTATGCAATTTATGAGAATTAATGAACCACATTTCATTTAAATATCTATTCTTAAATGCTTTATAAATAAGTTACAATACACAATATTCGAAATATAAGAAAATCATGAGCATTTATTGTGACCTCTATATTAAGCACTTAACTAAATAACATAATTTTTGATTGAGAAATTAAATAACATTCCGTAATTGAATGGAAAATTCAGTTGTCTTGTGAAAATTTCCATACATAATGTTAACATTATAAAAAGGAATATTTTTCAGTAAATAACTCATAAGTCTTTAAAAATAAACAACTAGAAAAGGGAAAATTACGTCTCTTTTATTTATATATGTAATTAGTTGGTGTTGTTGTTATGATGACGAAAACTATGGTGCAATATGGTAACTGTGTCTGTAAAGTAACAAGAAAGTATTCTTTGTTGCATATCAATGAATTTTATGTTTACGTTTTTTGAAGTATAATATGGAAATCCTGTATAGAAATATTGTTTTATGTTCGCTGTTGATTCATGTTGTATATAGTCAACTATAAAAACTTAATAAAAATATTTTCGAAATATTTTTTATCTCTTCTTTTTAAGTAATGACATTAAATTTTGCAATTAATAATAAAACTTTGAAAATTTTGTGAAAATAATAAAAAATAAATTTGATTGGCATAGATACCATATAATCAATCCATCATGCCAATTTCTGATTTTTTTTTTTTTTTTTTTTTTTTTTTTGCTACGAAAAAATATTGCCAATATGACGTAATTGTGCTGCAATAAATTTCTGAAAAAAGCTTTATGTATCTAAATAATAACTTTCAATCTGATGAATGAAAAGTTTAAAGATATGTTTCTCATTAAGATTTAAAAGAAAATATTAGGTTGGGGAAAAAGAAATCCATTATTTTGACGTGAACTTTATGTAACTTCTTTTGATTCACTTTGTAAAAAGGTTTAAAATAGCTTTCATGTAGATTTTTAGGTCTTGCGCGTTACGACTGCTGACATGCGGTTAACTTCGATCATTTTTGATATTTTATTGACATTTTCGACGATGCTGTATCCACATGCGAGGTGCATCTCTAACATCAAAAATACCCGAACGGAATCGACGAAACAAAATTTGTACGTACCTTTTTGTTACAGTCTTATATAGGACGATAAACACCTTTCACAATTTTAACCACCCGGCTATCTTTTTCGCCGTTACAAGAGAAAAACGAAAATGTATCGAATTTTCTGTTAGTTGTCTTCCAATTTTAAAACCTTGTACTCGTAATTGAATAAATCAAACAAAAAACCGCAAGAGGATATTTTAGTGTCAAATTTCCAACGAGCATAAATCTGAAATTGTTTGATAGGTACTTCACGAGATATCGATCACTACAGACGTCTACCGAAAAAATAGTGGATTACTTTTTCCCCAACCTAATATGTTTTTTATTTTGTTTTATTTATATTTTCTATTTATAATTGTAAATTTCTAATGTCAAATTTCAAGATAAAAACATCTAATCAATCTTTGTTATAAAAATCATAGGACATTTAAAAATCTTCATGATTTTCGGATCGTCTAAAATGATGTATCTAAAATATATAATAAAAATTAAAATTTTTATGTACAACCAATTTTTTTGATATTTTTGAAAATTTCTATAGATATGAATATATTTAAATAAAATAATGTAGAGATTCATGATAAAGTATTTTTGAAGAAAATTATTTTATTTTTAAAATGTCTTCGTTTATTTTATTTTATTATTCATTTAGATTCATTATGCATTCACATTTTTATATAATGTGACTTATATACATGCAATCAACAATTGAGTAAATAAAAATCAGCAAAGTAAATCCATTTCAAACCATTCAAGTTTGTGACAATATTAAATTCTTATTTTCATAAACTAAAATATTGACAAACATATTGAATTTTACAACAATGTTAAGTGAAATTTTTTGAAACAATGAAAAATTACTACAAAATTTCAAAAAAGTATTAGAATTTGTAAATTCAAGAATAGGTACCTAGAAACGATTCTGTGCTTTACTAAAAATAAAATACATTTCATTCTTTTAATATATTCTAACTTTGAAAGACTTCAAACTGTGATTATGAATAAAAAATTTCACAAAAAAATGTTTATTTGAATGCTTTGATTCACGTATTTATAATATTAAATAAAATACCCCACAAAACAAATAATTCTGAAATAAAAAATCTTTATATAATTTTATGAAATAATTGATAAAAATTCGTATGTATTAATTGAATGAATAATTTTGTTCTTAGTTTATAATAAATAAAAATAACACATATAAAAGAGGGGTATCACTAATTTGTAACTTTAATAAGTTAAGACAATCTATAGTAATTTATAAGAAAATTTTCATTCATAAGTTTGTGAAGTTGAAGTAAATTTTAAAATTTCCGTTTTGTTCAGTTTATTTACCTCTATACAAGTACAGGTATTTTATATTAATTTACACTTATGTAAAGTATCTAAACTGTCAAGTATTAACTATTTTCCAACCATTAATCATGGAAGTAGATTTATTCTTGAATAGGTGGACTCAAAAAAAAAAAAATACAAGGTAATAAAAGAGTTCCTTAATTATAAAAAAATACATTTTTATTACGCTCATAAACTTTTTTTACGGATAAAGACATTAAAAAAGTACACAAGAAATACATTTTTATCGCTGAAGTAAAAAAGAGAATGCAAATATAAAAAAATACATAAGTTAATTAAATGACACAAAAACTTATCATTTTAAAACGTAATTTTTAAACCTAACTGGATTATCGAGCGCAGGATTGACTTGCTCAACAAAGCCTGGATAAAAATGACGCTTCTTAGACACAGTGTTATTTCTTCGCAGTTGTTTTCATTTCAAGTTGAAGAGAATCTTGTTTCAAATAAAGCTCTTTCATTTTCACATAAAATGTTTAACTTTGGTGCATAGTATGAAACACGGCATTGTCTTGATGGAGAATGACACCATCACTCATCTAATTGAAAGTATTATTGTCTTTGTTTTTACATTTTTGGTACACCTTGTGGTGCCACAAGAGAAAGATGGTTGTTTTGGTTTGTTTGTCGCTCAACCGTAATTTTATGTACACGAGAGCTAAATAGACCAAAACCTTACTGTTTAAAGTGTATTCCGATTTACTACAAATAACCAAGCCCGTGGTGGGCATCGAACGCTACGATTTATTGAAGCAAAGGCAAGAGCGCTAATCATGCGGCTGGCAACGCGACCCAAAAGAGACAGAATTGATTACCAATTCAATATACTTCACCCAAAAGTATAATAGAAGCTATTCATGAGTCACTAGAAAGAAACTTCCAAGCACTCACCATAAAAGATAAATATCCAGGAACCAAAACTGCATCTCCTTTGTTTGAATAGCAGAGGAGTTTTAACTTGGAATCTTCTACTCACCCATTCTTATATTTATTTAGTCGATGGATGCTGTGTTCCTATTCAGCACTAATAGAACGGTGAATAGGCTTGGCACATACTTGGGAGTTTTGTGCTTTTTGTCAACATCGAAAATAAATAAAGTCGATGATTTATAAAATTTATTTTGGAAGGCAATAAATACGATATGTACTCACAAAAAACTATGCAACAGCCTTTGTTTTTTCCCTGGAGTGGATATCCTGTAAGACAAAACTTTCTTTAAAAATATTACTACTCATAATGAGTTTTCATCCATTAGTATATTTTTCATATATAGTAGGTCATATTTACGTATTGTAAGGGAGGAAGTCTAAAATACGCCTATCCATAAATAATTTATTTAAAAGGAAAATTCTAAAGAAACATTTATTTTTCGTAATTCAACAATGGATGATTTTGAAACCGAGTCCTTCCTTATCTAAACTAAAAACTAAGTTCTGTGGCACAATAGGAAACTCTGAGGCACAAAAGGCAAGCTAGGGCCTGGAGTACCCTTACTTGTTTTTTTGGGAGCAATGGGATGTAAGGCATGGTTAAGTGGTTAGTCTAATGTGAAACTCACAGTTTAAAGCCCAAGTACTTGGTAGCCAGTTTTACTATATTTATAAAAAATGTTTGTAAAGGATAAAAAAAAAAAAAAATGACGGTGAAATCTGCAATTGGCAATATTTTGTTTCGGTTGTTAGTACTATTTGGTGAGATTATTATTTGCGCTGGTGAAGTGGAAAAGTACCTTTTTTTAATATTCTTCTCGTTATATAAATGATAAGCAAATTTTAGAGATGAACAGACTTTTAATGCTACAAAAGGCCCTTTTAATTATCATTTAGAAATATAATTAAGTATTTTAAAGGTGAATGTAAGTTATAAATCATACCAGAAAATTCTGAAAAAAATTTGTGTTTCTAGACCAAAATTAAGTTTGTGTGATAGTTTTACAGTGCCACAGGAAAGAGAAAAATCATATGTTTAAAAATAATTTTATTAATTCTCAATCAATCATCATATGAATTAAATGACAAAATGATATTTTAATTTTCTGTATCTATTCAAGTATTACGAGTTTCTAATCCAGAAAATTTCAAATAGTTGTCACTGTGTTTGCGGCTGTTAGCGCCAGTGCTTGGAATATTGGCGTTTCTTCCTTTCGCCAAGCGCTCCAACAACCCCAAAAGGCTAAATAACAAAATCTTAAGTTGGGAGTCATCGTATCGTTATTACTTCGTATAGATTATATTTTTGATATACTCTTGTGTATTCGAATTTCGATATAACAGCATTTTAATTTTCTTTGTTAAGTAGTAATAAATAGAAAAAATGAATATTGTCGACTAATTATTCTTGACTTTTTACACCACAGCGTCTTTGGTTCTTCTTTCTAATGCTTTTGTTTCATACAAGTCCATTTTGTCAATGCAAAACTCGCCAAAAATATACAAAATGTATTTGGCGAAAACATAAGAAATGGAGATAAAAAAGGGAAACTAGTAATTGTTAGTTATCACAAATTTTATTTTATAGAAAGAGAAGCTTTGAACTTTTGAAAACCTTTTTTATAATTTTAAAAAGATTTAATCATTTTAAAAAGACATTTCAGGATTTTTTAAAATATATAACATTTAAAAGGGAAGGCTGTTAAAAATTTGATATTGGGGTCAGCATTTGACGACCTTATTTTCTTCATTGGTGAAATGGAGAATAGTACATTTTGCTTTGTGAGTATTACCATAACTCACAGCAAGAAATCATATAATTGAAGACTAAAACCTTTAATGATCAAATTGTTTAGTAACTCAGAGCGTATTTCCTATTTTTTAAGAAAAAATAATATATTTATTTAAAAAAAACATTTGTTTACATTAATCAAAGTATTTAATCTCTTCATCAGAAATGATGAGCTTAATAATCACCTCTTTTGCTGCGACCCTCTAGCGCGAAAGAAAAGCAGGAGATATGAATTAATCTGACCTGTACCCTAAATAGAAAGGTTCGGCATTCAAAACATGTTCCAACTTTTACACGAAGTGAACGCTTGTGCTCATTTTGGAACCCTTTCCAATGTTCCTGGGCCACGGAAATCAAGGTCACTGAAACACAATGTCAAGCCTTTCCATGTGCTTAAGCCAGGAAAAAAAATAATAATAAACCAAGAAAGAAAAATAAACATTAGCCGTCGATTAGGAGAAGAATGGTATACTTTTTAAGCGACTATCAATTTATGAGAGTGTATTCATTTTATAAAAATATGAGTTACTTTTAATTCAGATCATAATTAAGTTCCTTTCAAGTAGGCTAAAAAAATATATTTGATTAAGAGATTTTATTAAGTTTTTGAAAATTTCCTTGAGAAAATTACTTAATAAATGGACTTAGCATTCTTATACTTAAGAGTTGCTTAAAAACTATAAATTTTAAGCCACTTTAAAATATATGAGTTATTTAAATGCAACTACTTTGATATACCCCCCAAAAATTACGCGCCAAATCTGGCACTCCCTACGGACTTTTAAGGGTTGTTGTTTCTTATTTTGGTGTTGCCAATTTAGGTTTTTTCAGCTTTTAGATTTTTGCTGTTGCCAAATTTAGTTTTTTCTTCAATTTTGTACCATTTTTTTTTTTTTTTTTTTTTTTTTTGTTATTAATTATTTGTATTTAGCGAGAATCCATCTGGGCGAGAGAAAAAGACGCCAAAAATAGGTATTTTGCTTGGTGAGAAAAAAAAGTCGCCAAATTTTCGATTTTTGGGGGTGGGGTACATTTATTTCATAAAAATATGAGTAAATTTTAAGCAAATAATCATAATCTTAATTGTGTCTTCATGAAGAAACCGGTATCGATACCTGTTAGATATGCAAACTGTTATTCGTATATTAATTCTATTTTGTAGTTTTTAAACAATATTTAAGTATGTGAATTTATACATTTCATAACTATACCCAGATGAATCGCAACAATAATTCAGTGTGTCCTTTCGAATAGATCTATGCTATTATCGTTATGTATATATAAGCTTCTGCTAATTTTATTTTACAATTTTTAAGAAATTCCCAAATCTATGCATGGATTCAATTCATAATATGATAATTCATAATATGAGTTAATTTTAAATTGTCATACTCTATCTTTATAAACAAACCTGTAATAATACTACTCAGGTATATAAGCTGTTTACGTCAATCCTATATTTCTTAACAACTCTCAGTAACCAGTAACCATGGCAACAGTTAGTCGCAGACAAATGGACGAGTTATTGTCGTGGTATATAGACAGTCTTAATAGGTATACAATCTCTTATACTTATATTAATTCTATTTTTATTTTATACCGTTAACAACTCTCTAGCGTATGAGTGTATTCATTTCATAAAATAAGAGTTCACTTTAAGAGAAAGAAATACAATATTAGTTAAGTATATACATTTGCGAACAAGCATGTATTAATACCACTTAAGAATCAAGCTGTTACACACACATTAATTTTATTTTTAATTTTGCTCTCTTTAAAAAAATCTCAAATATGAGTACATTCCTTTTACGAAAATATGAGTTAATTTTACACTGGTAAATGATAACATTATTCCCATATATCAATACGTTCAATACGTTCTTATCTACATTAATAATGTTTGTGTAAATAAACTATTTTTCTCTCCTGTTCTTTCTATTTTTACATTTTACAAACAACTCTCAATTGCATGAGTTTATCTGTGTCATAAAAATATGAGTCAATTTTAAATATTTAAATGAAATTATTTCAGTAAAGAGTATTTTGTCGATTCAATATATTGTACCGCGCTTCGGGGTTCGTGTCGATAAATCAGCCCCTTTAAAATCACAAAACTTTTATTCGTAGTAAATTTAACAGGTTACAGAAAATTCCAACAGTAAAAATCGCAATTACACTATCCAAATACAGCAGGAAAAACAGTTTCCAATTACAAAAGTTTCAAATACCTCTGACAGTCAATCAACAGCTTATATACATTAGACTTATATTCAAGACTGATCGTCTTCGCTAACTCACTCTATACCGGGTGGTTAAAACTGACTTGGCGTGAACTACGAGTTTCGCCAAACTTCTATAAGGTTCTAGGCTATCATGCTTAGTCCTAGAGCTTCAGTGATGGATTTTTTTCTCTCGAAAAAATTTTGATAAAAATTGCCAAAGATTGCCAAATTGCCAAGAATCTCGCCAAATGATCGCCAAGTCACCAAATATTTAGAAATGCAGTTTTTAACTTAAATTGCTCAATGTTTGCTAAAAATCTGAGTATTTTCAATCTGTTTGAGATATTTTAAGATAAATACAAACAAATTTGTAACAATATTTTGTTATAAATTTATAACAAAACAATTGATAATAAAACAATATTAAAAAAATTGCAACAAATCTCTTAATACCATTCATATATGCTAACTGTAACACTTCTAATTGTAATCTAATTTTAATTCTAAAGTAATCCATATCCTAAAGAGTTACACCTATACTCCATTGAGGGCCTATCAAACTTTATAAACAAAGTAGGTGACCCAAGACAATGGAACTAGGAAAAAATTGGGCTTGTAGCATGGTACAAAATGCAACAATGCAGAGGGGCCACATATCTGACAAGCTCTAGAAGAAGAAGAACACTTCTAATTTAAGGTGAGGAAACCTGAAACATTTTCATCATGAAATCCAATAGAAGTATGAACATTTTGAATAAACCGAGATAAATTTATCTTTCCTTTCATTTTTGTAAAAAAAATTTTTGCCAATTAATACATTTCTGTTGTATAAACTAAAAATAAAAGTCTTATGAGGTGAAAATATACAAATATATATATATATATATATATATATATATATATATATATATATATATATATATTGCAGAATTATTTTTAAACTATATTGCGTAATTTTGTGTTTATGATTTATAAAAATAAGTGATACTTATGAGAAAAATTATCTGAAGAATCTGAAGAATTTTCGATACTGATATCTTCTTTGATTTTTGATACTATATTCTTATATCAAAAAACTAATAAAATAATTTTTTCAGTTTATCATTTTCTTGTTATGTATGAAATAAATATTTAATTATTTAAACTAAAATTTTCATTTACAAGAAAATAGATTCAAACATTTTATTTTTTAAATATTTAAATTATTTTAAAATTAATTTTTATATGTTTTAAACAGAAATTGATATATTTTAAAATTATATATTGCAAATAAACCGAATACATCATCCTCATACTTAATTTGAGAAAAATATCTCCATTAATACTGAAAATAAAAAAGTTTTATTTTTATTTTCAGTTTTTATATACCTAAAAGAAAACAATCAATATTGTAATTATAAACATCCAAAATTATGTTTACAAAAGTCCTTCGTAAAAAAAAAATTAAAAAAAATTGTTCCATAAAATCAATTTTACTGCATTTTTTGTATTGAGTAATTTAGCTCAAAGTTATAATGTACTAAAATTAATTACATTCTCTTTCTATTAGAGAAAAAACAGAGAGAATTTTTATAAACAATACAAATAATCAGGATACTCAATTAAATAATTACAATTCTTCTATTTTGGTTCATTTTCTGGGTTGTATTATTCAGAGTGTGTAATCGAAAATTAAATTTAAAAAAAGAACCTTAATTAACATATTAGGATAGCCAGAATTTGCCTATAATCTCAACATTGCTAATGATGAAACATGATTTTTCAGTTTAAAGGGTATATATATATATATGATAATAACATTTTATTCAGACTTACACTTATTATGAATATACCTACATATTGATACATATGTAATAAAATTTTTCTATACGGGAATATATTTTATTATTAACCCTGGTTTTCCTCACTTCCCCAAAATGGGATTTTCAATGAATGGATTTCTTTATAATAAAAAAACATATTTAAACAATTCTGACAAGCATGAACGCATACGAATATTCCGTCTATCAGACTTACTTCACTATTAGCCTAAACGTCATTAGATTTAAAAAAAAAAAAAAAAAAAAGCTCAAGGATTGTTCATAAATAAAGAAGCGTCCAAATAATATTCATGAACACTAATCTTTTTTCTATTCAGACTTGGTTCAATGTTTGTCTATGCATCATTCTTTCCCGATTCCTGAAAATAAATGTTCAAATAAAATAATATTCAGGAATAAATAAATGTTAAAAAAAATTCTTTACATATGTGCAAAACATAATACAAATCGGTTTCATTCCTTATCAAACAATATAACATTTTTTCTCAAATTTAAAAAAGAATATTGAGGATTAAATAAATGTTCATAAAGTTTTACATACATAATAATACCATTCAATTCGAACTGATTCATTATCAATTAATATGACATTCTTTCTTAACATTTAAAAATGAATGTTCAACTATAATGATAGTTCGCAAATAAAGAAGTGTCTAAATAACCTTCATATACATGTATGCTTAGTAATATTTCCCTACTCAGATTTGGTTCAATGCCTATTTTATACATCCTTCTTTCACAATTCCTGAAAATAAATGTTCAGTGAAAAGATTGTTCAGGAATGAATAAATGTTCAAACAGCCTCTACATACCCGCCTACATACTAATTCCTTTCAATTCGGACTTACTTCACTATCAACCTAAATGTCATTCTATCTTAATCTTGGATTTCACGAGCTGGAACCATTTATTCTTGGATATTACTTTAATCAACCTAAGTCTCAGCAACTTCAGGGTTAAATACTTAGGGTTGAAGAAAAGTAGGTCAGCTCTATGTCTTTGTTCTTGAAACACAGCAGAGGTGTTCGAGTACGACTTCTTTTTTTTATCTTTTCTTTTTTCTCCTTTTCTTTTTTAAACAACAAGATAGTATCTACTTAATATATAAATTACTTCCGGAATTTTCAGCATTTTTATTCAACTATTTTTGAAGTAAACTTAAAGTATGAATTATTAAGTAAGAAGTAAAAAATGGTTCATTTCAATTTTTTTTAAAGATAAAAGGAATAGTTTTGTTGAATTCTGTTTGCTTAATCTAAAAGGAAAAGTTATTTTTTCTTAATGTGGTTTTTAAATATATGTTTTTTGTATCAATATATTGATATGATTTATATTAAATTTATTTTACTACAATGCCTCATTTTTTTTACAATATTATACTTGTAAAAGTTTGAGATTTTATTTTTAGCTTCAAAATCATGAGTGAAAAATTGCTTGCAGTTTACCTTACTTTATAATTTTGTGATTAACAATGAATGAAAAACTACATGTAATTTTCCTTACATAAAATTCCATGTAATCCCATCACAAAAGTATTAAACTTTTGTGATAGGTGATGGGACTTTTGTGCAGAGTAATAAGGGAAGAAAAATTACATGCAATTTACCTTACTCTAAAATTTTGTGATGAGTAATTAAAAAGGAGAGAAAGATTGCATGCAATATTTTTTATCTTTATACTTTTGTGATTAGTAATTAATAAGGGGAGAAAAATTACATGCAATTTATCTTACTTGAAATTTTTGTGATGAATAATCAATAATGAGCGAAAAACTACATGTAATTTTCCTTAATTTATTCTTTTGTGATGAGTAATAAAGAGAGAAAAATTACATGCAATTTACCTTACTTTAAAATTTTGTATTAAATAGTTAATAATGAGTGAACAATTACATACAATTTACTTTACCTTATTTATTATTTTA
>JAPDSC010091072.1:4377-37681 GCA_026290005.1 Latrodectus geometricus | reverse complement strand
TAGGAGATTTGTTTATGATACAGGTTCAAAATTGAGCAAATTACACCTTACTGAATTTATAAAAATCTTACTTTTTTCAAAAAAAATCGGAAGAACATTTTAAAAAAAAACTTTTAAATTAAATTCTAATTATTTAGCTTTATGTAAAGAAAATAAAAAAAAATGTTAAATATCAAAAATAAAATAAATAAATTCTTGGGGAATGATTAGCAATCGTTTTCTATATTACTAATTACACTGAAGATAATTATTTTTTAAAGATATAATTATTATATATTTTACATAAATATTTACCACTTATCATGACAAAAAAGTTTAAATCTACAAAGAAGAAGAGTTTTTTCTCTCACACACATTCGGAAACAGAAAATTTAGGTGTTTAAAAGCGCAATTTAAAATACTTATTTTTAAAGAAATATCAGTTGCAAACTGATAACCACTGATTTTATCTCAATAATTAAGGAATATTATTTCTAAGAAATTCTTCCTGTATCATGTTTCTTGAAAAACGATAGTGAAGATAAATTATCACTGACTTTTTCCCCTTCAAAGAGCATGGTCATGCTACTAAACTGCATAGAAGTAATTATAATAATTAAATAAATTTAACAGAAAATGTATCTGATAAAGAGTAACGTAAATATCGAGAAAATGTTTAATATTTTTCAAGTGCTTTAACTATTTCAATAATAAATGATTAGAAAATTATATTTTTATTTTGTTCTTGGTTAAAGTTGTAAAAGATTGATCTTTCTTATGAAGCCAGATAAGTAGACAACAACTGCTGAGCAATATTTTGTCTAAAATATTTTGTCAATATTAAAAAATTTCCTCAGTCATTACAGACTCTAATTGCAAAAAGATGAAAATAAATCTTAGCTCAATTTGAGCAGCTTTTTATTAATATTAGTTTGGGGAAAAAGTAATCCATTATTTTTTCGGTAGACGTCTGTAGTGATCGCTATCTCGTCTGGTATATATCAAACAATTTCAGATTTATGTTCGTTGGAAAGGTGACATTTGACACTAAAATATCCTCTTACGGCTTTTTGTTTGATTCATTCAGTTACGAGTACAAGGTTTTAAAAATGGAAGACAACAAACAGAAAATTCGATACATTTCCGTTTTTCTCTTGTAACGGCGAAAAAGATAGCCTGGTGGCTAAAATTGTGAAAGGTGTTTATCGTCCTATATAAGACTGTAACAACCAGTTACGTACAATTTTTGTTTCGTCGATTCCGTTCGGGTATTTTTGATGTTAGAGATGCACCTCGCATGTGGATACAGCATCGTCGAAAATGTCTATAAAATATCAAAAATGATCGAAGTTGACCGCATGTCAGCAGTCGTAACGCGCGAGACCTAAAAATCTACATGAAAACTGTTTTGTTGTCCGAATGCAATGTATATCCTTAATAGAAGAGGTACATGAAAAGCATAGAACAATTTTTTCGCAGTGGAGTACTTGATAATGAACAAAAAAATCTAATATCTGGTCAAAAAAGGTTGTTTTATTCAACGTAGCCTAATTAACTACAAATTTGCTCTTCAGTGATCAATCTTATGACAACACATAACGTGTTGTTACTAAAAGAACCCAAGAAAGAAAAATCGTTCAGGAATTCCATTCTTAATCTCCCAGATGGTCCCAGAAGCAATTATGTAGCTGTCTTTTGCCTCAAGTAAGTTTAACAGATTAAAACTTTGAATAATTAAATTGTTGAATTTAAATCTTTAATGCCTCTTTACTGAGGTAGGAAATAAAAAAATCGTTCTCTATTTTTTTATCATTTACCTTAACAGAGAACTCATGTTTTTCTTGCGTTAACTTCATAGATTGAATATTAACAAATACAAATGGTTCAACAGAGCTGCCATATTATGATAACTATGTTAAATCAAATTGTGTTTACTTTTCATTTGAAATTGCTACGCTTCATAATCAAATTTAATTTACAATGATTAAATAAGCAAAGATAAGTATATTATTGTTCGGAAATGTTTATTCTAAATTATATATTGTTATTATGTAAAAATCTCAAAAACAATGTTTTCAATTCATCAGATTTAAAAGAATAATTCGATTTTGACATTAATTTTTTTAACTTTTTTCAAATTTACTTCATTAATGTGAGCACAATAAAACAGAACCGAGTTGGTTACATAAGACTAATGAGATTATTTAAAAATACACTGAAGTAAACATTCGTAACTTAAACAAGCTTTTCATATATATATATATAGGAAGTACTTTTAAAATACACTTTAAATTTACTTTTTAATCAATTTAAAAATGATTTTCTGAAACATTCTGTATGAAATATATTTATAAAAACTAAAATATTGTTCATTTTCCTTTAAGAATCTTTGTGCTAATTAATTAACTGTGTTTTCAAGTATAAAAAAATAACAAATTTAACTTTTTTTTTCAAGTGTCAAAGTGTCTTTATAATAGAACATTAGGGGATAGTTACGAAGGAATAAGAATATACTATTCTTTTTTATAATCATTCTCATAAATCATTCCTTTAGAACTAAGAAAGAATTTCTTTAATTATAACAGTTTTCATGGAATGGTTTTCTTATAGGAAATACAATTCTAATAATCATCATTTCTTCAATAATTATCCATAATTTATCTTTAAAAAATACTATAAGGAATGATTTCATTAAGAAGTATTATACTTAAAAGTTTCCTAAAAATAATACTTCTTAAGGAAACCATTCATTAAAAATAGTATTTCTGATAGAATGATTCATGATTTTTTGCTGACTTAAGTAATGAAAATAATCATGAATGATTGTTAAAAAATATATTTAAGATGTCCTTAAGAAATATCTTTTAATAATCATTCATGAATCTTTCCTTCGATACTTATTCCTGAATCATTTCTTACGAAATATTACTATGGAATGATTTTTTTAAGAAGTTCCATTCTCAATATTTCTTTAAGTAATACTATTCTTCTAATTATCATTCATTCAATAATCCTTTACTAATAGTTTCTTAAGAAAAACTAAGCTAAACTTAAGGAATGATTTATTTAAGAAGTCTATTTTTGGAAAATAATTTTTCATTAATAATACTATTTTCAGTAAAATATTAAATTTTCAAAAATTTTTAATTTAAAACTCTGTTTTCCCACAATATTTTCTAACAAAACATTTCTATCAGTTTATTGTTTTTTCTAGCATTTTACCCTAATTTTATTATATTATTTAATCACGTGTCAAAATAAAGTTTCCTACAATTAGGAAGTAAAAAACTTAAACTTTTTGAGTTCTTGAGAAGTACGGTTATTATTTTCATGAAATGAAACACATAACTTCTTTCTACATGTTAATAACTGTTGCCTGGAAGATACAACTTTTAGCACTTTTGTCAAATCACTGAATCCTATTATTCCAATAATTGCTCGAAATAAAATGTTCAAATACGCAAAATGGTATTTTTAACAAAAACGCTCGTTTCTCATGACTAAAAAAAACTCTTTAATGTTTCTTTGTTCTTTCTTTGTATTTAAGAATGATATTTTTCTAACTTATAATTCTATATAGTTGTAATCCAGATTATAAAGCTAAAGTTAAACAATTATTTTAAGCAAATATTTGTAAATTGGGTAATTTTACAAATATAAGAAATCATCATTGAAAATTTAAGAACCACCGGAAAATTATTAGAAAATGTTCAAACTGAATGTTAAAACTGTAAAATATGAAGTTCCTCTACGTAATAGAAAGTAGCCTCAATAAATAATTGTTGGGGTAACAGTTTTCTTGTGAAGTGCATTTCTGTGAGAATCGAAAGCACTTTGAGACAACATCCGGCCGCACCTTCCTCCACTCCTCTTCGAGACTCAAAGAAAAGTTTGGCGGAATTATTACACAGGGAGGGTTGGTATGGAACAGAGTGTACATGTCTCTGTAACTTGGAACTTCTGTTATGGGTGTCCTAAGCCATTAGGGTCGTTATGATTTGGAGACGTTAGTCTCAGAATAATCTAATAATTATTTAGGCTTCTTAAGACATCTTATATAAAGGATTTATTAGTGGAGACGTCAGTCTCAACATTTACAAATAGTTAATTGTTTGGGCTACTTAAGCCAGCTTCATTAGTTAATTATGTGTGTAAGAGACGCCAGTCTCACAAATATATCTATCGGCTTCTCAAGCCATATGTGATTGATTTCAAATGCTTGCTTGCGTTGTGATGCATTGAAAATTAAATTAAAATTAGCATCTGTAATTTTGTTCGTAATTATTTCCCCCGAACCTATGCAAATTGATTTATCATTATTGGATTACCAATTCAAAATAGAACGTCGGAAGTTTACTTTTCACACAATGTTGTTTCCAAATCAAACATTGGTGGGCTCCAAGCACATCTCACTTTGCCAAAACATATGTTATTTTTAAAATCTATGAATAAATTTAGTTTCAAAGTCATCGATAGAAGAAAATATAGTGTTTTTATTTTTAATCCAAATAAAATTTTATTAGGAAGTGAAAAAACATTTCACATACGATGTAGATAATAGCGCCAATAAAACTTTTTTAAAAACATGAAACATTATCAAGCTTTAAAATATTTATCACGTTTCTAAAAAATGTGTTCCTTTTGGACAAACGTTATTTATAGAATATGTGAATAAATTTAATTTCAATGGTGATTTAGATAATAAACAAATACAATCACAAATTAAAAACCATCATAAAATTAAGAATTTCTTTATTCCATCTTATATTATTTCTCATGCAATTTTATATATTTTTGTTTTTATTTCTTTTCAAAATTCATGGTTATTAAAATCTTTTATTTTATTTTTTCTTGATTCAATTTTACTTATGAATTTAACAAATAATACTTTTACTATTAATGTTGCCCATTTAAAGGAAGCTTTTTTTAATGAAATTCCTCATTCATAACATTCAACTCTAATTTCTTCCAGAAGGAACATTACATATTTACAATGCAAAAATTTAATCCTGGATATTAAAATTCTGCATATAATTGTAAAATTTCGATATTTTCTGCTAACTACATTGTAATTCATTTAGTTTTAATAATATATCTTAATTTCTTTACAAATTGTTAAAATTATATATAACGCAGAATTATAATTATTTCACAGCTGAAAATCTACATTTAAGATGTAAAATACTTTTCCTGTGCAAATTTTACATTCACGATGTATAACATTTTTCCTGTGAACATTCTACATTCAAAATGCAATGATACTTTTCCTGTGAAAGTTTTACAAGCATAATATATAACACTTTTTCTATGAAAATTCTATTTTCACAAAGTATAACACTTTTCCCGTGAAAGTAATAACTTCATAATGTATAACCATTTTTCTATGAATATTTTACATTTTATTCTATTTTCACAAAGTATAACATTTTTATGGTAAAAATTATATTTTCATAACTTTTCCTTTGAAAATTTTACCTTCATAATGTATAGCACTTTTTTGTGAAAATTCTATTTTTATAAAGTATAGCACTTATCCCATGAAAATAATATTTTCATAATATATAACAGTTGTCAAGTGAAAATTTTACATTCGTAATCTATAACACTTTCCCTGTAAAAATTCAATCTACATGAAACATTTTTAACTGGAAAATAATATTTTCATAATGTATAACATTTTTCCTTTGATAATTTCACATGCCAAAAGTATAAGAGATTTTCTGTGAAATCTCTACATAATACTATTCCTGTGAATTTTAACAGTGTTTTTCTGAGAATTTTCAAAAAGAATGCATGCATATCTTAAAGACCCACTGCAAAAATTCAACTCAGAACCATTATCACGATTTTCGCATCGCTTATGAATCGATCCCGTTAACAATTTCTTGGGCAAAAGTGACCTTCTTAAGTTGAAAGGCTCATGTTCTTTTTTTCTACGCATAAAAAAGAAGAATCAGTAGCAGAGCGTGAAAAACAATTTCGAATTCCTTTGAAACGAAGCCGAGAAGAGGTGAAGACGCATGTATGGGTGAATACATAATTACATTTATCTGAGACCGACTGAAGGCGCGCGTGCGAATTCAATTTCTAGGTATTATTAGGTCAAGGAAAAGGATCAGCTGTGAAAATTCAGAGCGTTTTTCTTTGTTCTCTCCCATCCTTGTCGCCAGGTCTCGGACTTGGTCACACTCTGTCAAAATGCTTCCGTCCGAAAATAGAATAATGCAGGAAAATGAAACTTGAATTTTTTTGTCTGTCCAAAGACATACATTAGCCGCTATAAACTTCAACAGTGATCAATAAAATTGATGATTAATATGCAAATACCAAAGTTTTAAAAATTATCTACACTTCAAAGCAATAAATAACCTTAGTTTGCATGCAAGTTCTTGACATTTACAACAATCAAAATCCAAAATTAAATTACGATTAAAATTTAGTCGCAATTCGGGAAATATTTTAATGATATCTCCTTCGAAAATGCTATTAAACTGTCATGTAAAGAAAAAAAAATTGAAAAAATTAAATTTATAAAAAAGTTACAAATAATAATTGTTTAAAATTTTTTAAGTTTTATTTTATCATATTTTTCAAAAAAATTAGAACGATAAAAGAAAATAATAATCAGATATTTTCCTTTATGAAAATGTGTAGTGCTCATTAATTAACTTTCTTTTTCTAATGGCGGGTACTGTTGGGTTAACCTTTCGCCACAACAAAGCCAAAAGTTGCTACTCATTTAGCGTTACCTGGTGGGCACCTGTGAACCAAGTCACAGAGACGAATAGCTTTACCCACGTCACACAATCACACCCGTTTATAGGGCTAACCACATTCATACATCATCTCAGGAAAGGACAAGAAACATAGAGAAAAAAAGAGAAAGTACATCGATGACCTAGCCGGGATTCGAACTCAGGTCTTCCCAATCTGTAGTCAACTACGTTGACTACTAGATAGGGTAGGCGACATTCATTAATTAACTTAATACAATTATTTTATGAACCATCCCAGTGATTAAATGTACACTTAAAAAGACAGAAAAGTAAATTACCAAAAAAATCGAAAGCAATATTGCTTTGCACACAAATATGCTATATACCCCAACAAACTTAAATTAAGTATCATGTTTAGTTGTATTTTAGGAATGTTTTAAAATGATTTATTTTTCAAAAAAATCTCAAATAATTGCTTTTGTAAGAATACTTTTGAAACATATTATTTGTTTCTAATCGCCAGCTGCTATAGGATTTCCTCCTTTCTGCACTCAAAGGTACGGAAGTGATAGCAGCTTACACACCCAGCAATTTATACACATTTTAACAAAAAACAATGGTATGTGCCACTATTTTCTCAAAAATATGTAGTCATCTTAATTTAGAAGTAGGAACAAAGAAAAAGACCTCAAGAAATGGCCCATTATCCATAGAGGAATCATTTCACATGGAGGACATTTTTAATCGTGAAAACGAGAAAGAAACTTCGTTATCTAAGATTTACATTATTTAAATAAAAATAGATAAAATTAAAACTGTGAATTGTTATATAAAAGAGAGGAATAAAATGTTTAAAATGTTAATAAGCAATTTTTGTCGCTTTCAAACTTCTGTTGTGTTGTTGTTGTTGTTGCCAATGACACTTGGCGATGCCAAGCCCGCCTGTCAGAGAGGGAGCGTCTTCCGTTTTTTTAATAGAGCACCCTCATTCGAAGGTGGAAGTACGAGTTTAGGCTCATAGATGGCAGCACCGTCTGAATCTTCCAATTTTGAGATTGAAACCAGGGAAGACCTGGCTCCAACCAACCCCAGAGGTAATTTGGAATGGGAACATGGAGGACATTTCGACCCGACGGATTTAACGTGCTCCAGTCACCATTAGTAAACACGACGGATCTTCGGTTAAGCCGGGATTCGAACTCACCACCAATTGGTTACGAGAACGACGCCCCAACCAACCAGGCCACCGCGGTCTAAACTTCTGTTGTTGTTGTTGTTACTAATGACATTTGGCGAAGCCAAGCCCACCATCTGGGAATGGGCGAATGATATCAGAAAGGGAGCTTTCCGTTTAAGAACAGAGCACACACCCCCAAGAGGGTGGAATTCCGACTTTTGCTCAAAGATGGCAGCACCATCTGTGTCTTCCAATTTAGGGATAGGAAGCCAAAAAAGATCCAAGACCTGGCTCCTAACACCCCCAGAGATATTAGTTTGGAATTGAAACATGGAGGACATTGCTACCAAGACGTATTTGACATGCCTCATCCACTATTAGCAAACACGACGGATCTTCGGTCGGGATTCGAACTTACTACCTCCCTATAAAGACAACGATAGCCCAAGCCTATCACGTTCTCATTTTTCAAACATTAAAATAAAAGAATAAATTAATATTTATAGATCTCTTAATGCTTTTAAAATTTTGTTTCGTTGTCTTAGATTAGATTGTACACTTTCAAATGTTTTTAAAGTGTGTTATCGAAAAATCCATTTGGAAAATTAAAAAATAAACGGAAATAGTGTTTTGCTGCTTTTTTTTGTTTAAAAGATTTAAAAGACATTTAATCATTCATTGTAAATAACATAAAACAGTTACTTAATGCATACACTTAAGAAAATAAAAAATAACTTTTTTTAAAGAGTGTACGTTGGCTTGCACGTATGTTTCTCATATGTCCATACGGTTAAAGACAAAAATCAAGTTTAGTTATGTTGCAGAGCATATTTTAAAAATATTTTACTAAAAAATAAAATATTGCCCTTGAAAAAAGATCACAAAATGGCTTTTTTATCATGAGATGATAAATAAAAATCTCAAGATAAATTACGTATTCCATAAAAAATATGTATCTAAAAAGGTCAAAAAATATTACTTGCCTAATCATTCTCCAGTCTTAAAATTAAATACTCATTATCAATATATTTACTTTCAAAAATAAAATAGTAAAAGAATTCAAAGATATTTTGACCAATATTTGCTTCGAAAAATTTAAAAATGTGGTTTTAAACATTCGAAAGTAAAACATTTTTGAAATAATGAACATTAGTTTCCATGCATATACATGACAATCCAACTGATCAAAGTCCAGGATTAAGATTTAAATCAGTCACGGTGCAGGAAATATTTTAAAATTATTCCTTTTAGGAAATATTGAAAAATACTAGCTTGCGGAAAAATAAATCCAATATTTTTTTGATAGATAATTGTACTGATCGATATCTCACGAAAATCGATCATACAATTTCAGATTTATGATCGTAGGAAAAATCCCATTTTTCTGTTTTTTATTTAATTAATTCAGTTATAAGGCACAGGATGTTAAAAATGGAAGTCAACAAAGAGAAAATGCAATACATTTTCCTTTCATAAAAAGAAAATACAAGCCATGCAGTTGAAAATCGAGAATGGTGTTTATTGTCCTGATACTTGTAACAGCCAATGACGTGTCATTTTGGTTTCATCGATTCCACTCAGGTACATATGATGTCAAAAATCTCGCACAAGTTGGCCCATTATTGAAACTATTGATAAAATTACAAAAATGTCTGGAAATTGACTCGCATGTTAGCAGTCTAGAATTTAAAAATCAGTCACAAAACAGTTTGAAATCATTGGCTTTATTAAATGCTTACTTAAAAGTATTAGGTTTGGGGAAAAGAAATAAATTATTTTTACAAGAACTTTGAACAATCTAATACTTTGAAGTTATTAATCAGATAGAAATAAACAAGCAACATGCAACATATTTTTTATCTTTTAATGTCCCCATTTTTTCCGCCTAGTCACAGACTTTAACTCACATTATCAAAACATTTACTTTTGAAAATAATATAATAAATGAAAGAAACTTATTGTTTTCATATACTTCAAACTCAGTAACTTCTATTGAATTTGAGAAAGATTAAAAATATTAATAATTAACATACACATTTAAAAGAAATGAAGTCGTGAATAACCTTGGTAAAGAGTCCAAGTGTGTGTGACGTGTCCAACTGATCACAGTCGAAGATCACAGTTGATTTTGATAAAGAAAATATTCAAAAAATTCTCTCTTTTATGAGAAATGTTCAATCCTTGAAGAAA
Source organism: Latrodectus geometricus (assembly GCA_026290005.1). Taxonomy (NCBI): domain Eukaryota; kingdom Metazoa; phylum Arthropoda; class Arachnida; order Araneae; family Theridiidae; genus Latrodectus; species Latrodectus geometricus. Next base: position 27,619 of record JAPDSC010091072.1, on the reverse strand, counting down.
ATACTAAAATTATCTAGAGATCAAAAATGTCTCTTGCATTTATTTTATTGTGCTCAAGTTTCGATTTCATATTACTTTTCAAATTATCCCTTTCTAAATAATTCAATAATAAATGCAAAATAAAGCTCAGATGTTTTTATGCCAACAATATGTAGTCACCATTTTTAACTTGAAAGTAAGTCCTTAAAACTATGATTTACAAATAACTTTAAATGAAGAAAAAGCAAAAACACACACACACACAAATTTTTACAACAATGAACAACACTAATTAGCCTGAAAATTTGTCCCACTACCAATTGATCAAAGTCAAAAATCACACAAATATAAATTTAACTTTTGGAAGAAATTCTAAAATGCTTTAAGAAATTAAAAATTACATTTTTGAATGAACTTCCTTTGAATTTTTTTCTTTTATACACGAAATACAATTGTCCTGAATTAGTTCAGTTGCAGAATTCTAAAATAATTATTGTTGCAGTGATTTATATAAAAAAGATGTATTAATATATTCAAATATCAAATTTTATTGATTTAATAAATTTACAAAAAATATAAATCTTCTTACATGATGTATAGTGAATGAATTTAATATATAGTTGGTTTTTTAATTCACAAGCATATATAATATGTCTAAAAGAATAATTGAACTGAAACAAAAATATCGTTTAAGAAGATTTAATGACACACACACACACACACAAATATCTTATTTTGATAAACGAATTACGGAAGTTAATTAATTTTTGTATAAGTTGGTAGCAATATTTTAGTATGATGATTATTCTAACTTTAATGCTAATTTTAAGAAATTAACAAAATAAAAATATAGTATACAAAAATTTACAACTGTACATTTTTCATTCTAAATTTTTGTAAGTATGTTTTTGCCAATTTGTAGTTTTTAAATTTTGTTCTATTTGTTATTTGTGTTCTTTTTAAATATATGTTCGATATGTTCTTAAATAGCATATATTTATAAAGAACTTTATATCATAACATATAACTTTATATCATAATATATATTTATAAAGAATATATATGTTTATATGTATAAATGTGAGTGAATTGAAAAAAAATATTTTTAAATAGGTGTTAAATTTTTTTTAATAGAATATACTTTGATAAATCCTCTGATTTTTACAAAATACGTAAAATTCAATTTCTATTTATAGAAAATAATACTAAAACTTAAAAGTGTTACAGTACAACTTAGAATAATATTTAGATTAACAGTATGATCCAAATTAATACTTCTGGGGGTATTAGGAGCTAGGGTTTGGGTCTTCTCTGGCTACCTATCTCTAAATTGGAAGGCTCAGATGATATTGGCATCCATGCGCAAGTCGTACTTCCACCTTCGTAGATATGCTCTGTTCTTAAACGGAAGACGCTCTTTCTGACTTCATTCGCTCAGTGTCAGCGAAGCCAAGTGTCATTAGTAACACCTACAACAGAATTTTAAAAGTGAGCATAAATTGTTGATTTAATATAAACAACATTTTTAATCATTTTATTTGTCTCTTTTATATTGCAATTCACAGTATTAATTTAATCTATTTTATTTAAATAACATAAATCATAGATAATGAAATTTCTATCTCGCTTTCACAATCAAAAATGTTCCCTGAAGTAGTTAGTACTGACGTGAATAATTAAAGCAATCTGATTAAAATTCTTAACATTTTTCTCGCTTTTGAATAATATAACGTGGAACATGTGAACTTTTATTTATTTTATAAAATGACTCGATTCATTTGACATCAAAGTTACGTGTTGGATATGTTTGGTGATTTTCTTTAATTTATTTGATTCGTCCACCGCTCAAACTGTTAAATTTTCATCTTATAGGTTACAAGCAGTGCTTAGCAGATATTTGTTTCGCCATTTCAATTTGTTTCATCAATTTCTCACCAATTTGTCAAAATTTTACACCCAATACTGTAAGCATTTCAGGGAAACTAATCTTTTTTAATACATTACTATTCTGTCTATGTAAGGCTACGATTAAATTTGAGCTACATAGTTATTTTGACAAAACATTTGGCAACTGTTGAGAATAATATATAAATTGTTAATTATTTTAACATTTCACGTAAAACAATTCTGACGACAAATTTCTCTTGCTACACTTTCATTTTTCAGTCAAAATGCTATATATTTCATTTATCTACGAAATATATTCAGCTTATTCAAATACAGAAAAACTTGAAAAGCTACAAATATTCAACAATTTATTTATTATTAAATATGACGTTTTAAAAATTAAAAGATTATTGCTATCAAATTGTTGGTTAAAATTAAAATGAACTTATTTTAGGATTGCAATATGAATATATACAAATAATAATTTAAACTATATACGTTTTGCATTTGTCACATTACAAGTACTAAGTGTAGAAGCGCCGCCTGGTGTTGAATAGACTCCATTACAAACATTCTTTTCAATTATTAAAACATATAGTTTTAAATAATTTAAATCGCAACAAAAAAAATTCGTTTCAGAAGCAAAATTGACAAACACCAAAGAACACGCTACTTACATGTCTAAAATTGTACACGAAATAAAAAAGAAATCGAAATGCAAATTCTTTTCTACTCTTATCTTAATCTAGGAAAACAATGAAATCATATATTACGGACGGAGGATTCGTACTTGTAAGCAATCAATAAAGGGAAATTACTTCCTTTCCTAAGTTGTCTTTCTTCCGTTTTCCTTTATTCGCTTTAAAATAATCTTTTTTTGTGCTGCAACATGTAACCATATAAATTTCATTGAATTGGAATAAATAATTCCAGTCTTCTTTGTGTCTTTTTTATCGGTGGAAACAGGTCGATTATTCTGATCACGCCGTTGTCGGTTACAGTTTTTCCTGGATGAAGGAGGCGCGGCGGCATCTTTGAGCACAAACTTCAAACAAATCAACTGCACCTGTTGTAAAATGCGAATGTTCGAATAAATCGAAAAGAATGGAAATAATAACTTTCCCTCGGCATAAAAAAAATTAATTAATTTCGACGCAGCTGTTTATTCAGCTTTTTCTTTAAACTAAAACAAACTATTTGAAAAAGATTTTGAAGTTGCACATTATATTCGACATGACAATAAAACAAGTTTATGTATAGTTTTATCAGAATAGTTTTCATAATTATGTTGAAGTTTTTTAATATGTAAACTATTAAAATTAAATTTTTAAAAGTGTTTTTAAAATTTTAATAAAAAGATGTTCTTTATTAAACAAATTATCTTTAGATTTTAAATGATAAATGCACTTTTAATAAATAATAAAAGCTCACTATGAATATAAAAAATGTATTTGCTTAATTGATGAACTCAAATTCAATAAATTAATACGCACGTGTTTTATTGATAATAAATTCATAGTTAATAAATGATAAATATACGTTGATAAATAAATATTTGCGTGTCTATAAGTAATGAATATTTTTTGATAAAGTTTTATGCACTCTTAGAGGCAAATAGGTATTTGTACATTGTGAAATGTACTTTTAAATAATAAATATCGTTAATAATTGATAAAATGTACATTGATAAATAAATATTAACTTTAATACGTAAAATGTGTAGCCCAAAAATGTTTGCGTAACTAAAAATAATAAATATTTCGTTGATAAATATTTATGTACATTTAGAAACGAATAAATTTTTGTACATTGTAAAATAATCTTGAATAATAATAATGAATTATTAGTTAATAATATATTAGGATTTAATAAATTAATTTTTTATTTTTAAATAATAAATCCTATTTCAATAAATGATAAAACATATTTGGTTTAATTGCGCTTTAGGTCCCTTACTTCGCTAACTCGTGAATTTGATGATCTTTTTCGCGCAAGCTCATTAATTACTCTTTGGTTTTAGCCTTTTCATTGGTCACTAATTAGGTTTCACTTTGAAATAGTGGTAGAATTTTCGCCATGGCATCGGTGATTTTGAAAACGCACCAACTAGGGGACCTAAAGCGCATTTTCACCACATATTTTAATGAACTTGCAACTTTAAATAATAAATATTATTTTAATAAACATAGAAATATATTTTAATAAATAAATACTTATGTACCTTTAAATAAAATACATTATTTTTATAAAACCATGCCATTATACATAAGAATGATAATTTATTTTTAAATAGGATACACACTTATATTAAATAGTACTTGTTTTTAAAAAAAATATATAAACTATTGTAATAAATAATGAAAAATACTTTAATAAACATTAATGTATGCTTAATAAAACAAAGTTTGTTAAAACATCTAGAAAATAATCATTTTTAAGAAGTATTCATGTATGGGTATAATATTGATTTACGTGTAATGCTTCTTTTGGCTAGATATATACTATTATAAACTAACGTAATGCAATTAAGTTGAAATTCTTTAAATATTTTTAATTTTATGTATGAAATATAAAACATAAAATAAAAAACATTCTTTATTTCAATTCATTCATTTTTATCGATAAACTCGCATCAGTGTGGTTATCTTCTTTTTATGTAATATAATTTTAAATCAAAGAGCTCTGCCACCTTAACCAAATAAAAGTGAAAAAAGCTCTTAAATAACCGTCCTCAATATATATTTCCATAACCAAAAAATATTAAAAGCGGATAATATATGCCTTTCACATACAGGAGCTCTAAACTTGGATGTAATATCTATTTTTTATGTTTCTATAAACTATTGTTATGTAATGAAATTTGAAAAAAATATGTCAAAAATATTCTTATTCTAAAATATTTTTGTTTTATTATTGACATATTTTTAAGAAATTTTATGATTTATGGCATTTTATACTAGAAATATTCTGACAATTTTAAACTTTTAGAAAAGAATTGCATAAACTTCCAATAAATTTGCTTTTTATAAATCAAATCCATAATGTAATAATAAACTACCTTACATTACTTCAAAATCTACCCATTTTACTTAAACTAATCTCTAAATATACATTTGGGAAACCATTTCACACATCACGAGAAGATATCATGAAATCAAAAATATTTTATGATCGACTTTAACTTAAGCAGCCAAATTATTTTAAATTTACTACTTATTGTGTGAGATCCTGATTTAATATATATTAAAAAACATTAACATATTTAACAGCATATTTTGCTGTTATGAAAACGTCTATTCGAGAATTTGAAATTCTCCGTACGGGGTTAAAGACATAAAGCGTATTCTGGATACGCTTCGTGTACCAAGGCTGTTAAAAGCGTATCGAACTCAAGGATAATAAACTGAAAACATGGCGAAAAGAAATAAAATACGAATTTAAGCCCTTCCCAGTGAAATAGTTTGGTGTCTGGGTTAAGTGGTAAAATTTATTATTCATATTTCAAAGAGAAGCAAAAGTGATCTTGCGAATGTGTATGTGAAATATGCACCGGAATTGTATGTTTAAATCTATGTTACTGAATCTGTTTTTTAATTTGATTTCCTCTAAATTGACTTTTTATCGCCAAAGCCTCAAAAAAAAGTATGCCAAAAACTACTTCAGTTATACTTGTGGTACATTTATCGAAAATTTATTCTCTGCCATGTTTTTTAAGGAATTGTTTCCATTTTATTTATTTTGATTTCTTTAAATTTATTTGATATAGGTTTCTATTTTTAATTGGGAATAAAGCAAACTTAAGCAAATCATAATTTCGATTAAATTTTTCAGTCGTCCTATACAATTTGTTGACACATATTTTACAATCTGTAAAATTACGTGAATCTGACCATTTCAAATATTTTATATGAAATTCTTTTCTTTTTTTTTTATTGATTTTAAATTTTGTTTTTGTAGATTCAATAATTCTTTTTTCTTTCAAATATAAAATTTTCAAAGCTCTTCTCATTTTCAATTTTTTAATGTAGCAATACCTGTAAAAAGCATCGTTTAATATCACAGTTATGTAATGGCCGTTAGATATAGTTTCTACTATTTACCAAATTTGCGGAATTATAATCAAATCTGATCACTTTCAAATTTTGATATAAAAGTTATACAGTTTTTTACATTGATTTCAAAGATGGATTCGCGAATTTGGTAACAATTATTTCTTCAACTATGCTGTTTTCTAAAACTGTTGCATTTTTAAAATTCGAATATCGCAAAATTGAGAAATATATTGTATTTTCTTAATATTACAACTTTATTATGCCGATGAAATTATGAAGCACAAAATTAAATATATTTTATCAAATTGTGATAAATATTTATCATAATATTTTTTTATTATTTAAAAATTTATTAGAGAAATTTGAAACCCTTTAATTCACCATTGTATAATAATATATAAAACTATAGCTATAGCATTTATCTGGTTGAATAGGAAAAAGAAATAAATTCCTTAAATAGCAAAAGTAATTTATTACCATTTAATATACAACTTGAGCACAACACAGATCTATATACAACAAGTAAAACAAAATGAAATCTAAACATAAAGGGTTAACATAAGAGTCATATTAATATATGTCTCTTTCCTATGGTTGCTGGAGAGGGACTGGCTTCCTTTTCGATGACGTCATGGATGTTGCTGTAGACAGGAGGTGCTATATAGGGGCTTATAATTCAAGTGTAACAAAATTTAAAAAATGATGAAACATATTAATATTGTGAATATATATTTGAAATTGTAAATAAATTATTATATTTCAAATATAAATAAAATTTCGATATTATTGATTTAAAATTTGAATAAGAGATTTAAATATAAACGGAACATATTTTATTATTGATTTAAAATATCAATAAAAATTTAAAATGTGAATAACATATTTCAAATATAAATAAAATTTCGATATTATTGATTTAAAATTTGAATAAGAGACTTAAAATATGAATATAGTTTATAATATTATTGTTTTGAGTGTGAGATATAAAGTAAATTATACACATATGAAATATAAAGTAAATACGAAGTTAAAAACCTATTCTTGTTATTTGCGTAACAGAATAGTTCTTGTAAGTGTTACTGTTGTTTTTCTTAAATTATTGCTCATTTTAGAATAAAAAGTCACTTACTTCCCTACAATAATATATAACTATTGTTCTCTTCATTGTTAAAGATGACATACATTTAAAAAAGGAATGTAAAACTTGACAGATGTATTTAAAATCTTGATATGAGTTTCTTTATTCATTCATTTCAAGTTTAAATTCATGAATGTTTTCATTAAAATGCCTCATTTAAAGGATATTTGCCTTTTGAATTTCAAATAAGCATTTCTCATTTCTTGTGTTAATTCGATCAAGTTACTAAATACTTGCACATGACAACTAGTTTCTGAAGTAAAGTTCAGTTTAAAGTCGAAATGTAGTCTGAAATGAAAAAAAAAACGTTTTTTGTTTTACTCACGTGATTATTTCTTAACTGAAAACTGAAAAATATAAGGCAACCTGTCGGATTATGGATATAAATTTAATTATATTATCTTCCGGGTTCAAGTAAGACATCAGATGAACTCTCAGATATATTTAAATCCGGTTTATTAAGTATTTATAAAGCAGAAAATGTACGAAACTCTATTTAATCATGTTTATAATGAGGAATTAGAGAACAATCCACATCAATATTCTCAGAACTTACAAACTTAGCTGACGTGTTCGTTAGTATGCAATATCTCAAGGCATTGCAAAATGAAAGCACATTTAAAGCATAAATTTTTGAAGGCATCTAAATTACTTCTAATGAACCTTGTATTCTAATCTGCATCCGTTATTTTGGAAAGGCATGACATAAAAAATATCATTATTAGATGCCAATATAATTCTTACAATTCATAGTGACATCGACATAAAAATTGAAATAGGTATTTTATCTTACTGTGTATTATATTTTTAATCCCCTTCAAAATTTTACAATAAAGAATCATATTTTATAAATATAATAAAATCTTATTCCATGAAACATATGGATAAAAGAAAGTTAGTACCACCAATCAATAAATTCGATGCGAATAATGATAATTATTGCAGCTTGTCAATTAAGAATACAGAAATACGTTTGTTCGTTAAGATATAAGAATGAAATTACTAAAATGCAATAAAACTTTTTTAAGATTCAAGTGGTTATAAAGTTTTTTATTTCAGAAATCATTGTTTTGGATTTTTTCCCTTAAATATTGATGATAAAGGTAAAACAAAAAGACTGAAATAGGATTGAAGTAATAAAAAATATCATTCGACATCAAAATTAAAGGAATAGTGAAATAATATGGAAATTTGAATTAAAAAAAAGGTTTATTATACATATATCATATTACATACAAAAGAAAAATTTATACGTTTGAACCGTTTTATGGGCAACTATTATTTATTGTTCCTTTGCAAACGGTATGAAATAAATATTATAATTTCATTGCTTTAAGAAAAAAAATTATTTCACTCGCATTCAAAAGAGAAATATTATTTACGATGAATTGAATTAAATTAAAATGAATTAATTTTTTTCCAAGAAGTGTTTTCCGTTTAAAAAGTTATTAGTGAATAAAAAACACCATCACTTCCTCCAGACATACACACACGCGTATGTATATATATATATATATATTTATTTATTTATTTATTTATTTATATATATATATAATTTCAACTAAATTTTTATAAACTATTATGTAATTATATAATAATTTATAAAAATTATTATAAATATATTATAATATATTATATAATTTTTATAAATTATCGCAGAAGAGCAACAGGAAATGCAAAAAAATATATATAGGAAATGTAAATAGAAAAATATTATATTTTATACCAGAAACACATCACAACGAAAGTAATTTATTTCTGTGGCAGTATTTACATAAATAGCAGACCATAAATTTTGTTTTTACTCGAACAATTGACGAAACAAATGGGAAAACTACATTCACGGAGCATTGCCTTCTAAAATTTCCGTTTTCATTTTTCTTCTGTCATGAATATCCTGATTAGCATAAACAGGAAGTGAAAGAAAAAAAAACATCATATGCTTATATATTTAAACATTTAAAACTTTTTTTTTGACTGAATTATTAAGCTCGTAAATTTAATCAATAAATTCAAAAAAGAAATGTTTAAATTTGCAGCATTTTCAATTTTGATATAAAAATGTAACAGATCATAACTTAGATTAACTATTTATGTTACAAAAATGCCGATCAGTGATATTTTTATGACCAAGAGGATTTATGATCATAAGGAAAGTGATAATGTTTAAAATATATTCCATAAATATATTACTTTAATCCTTCAAATACAAAATACCTTAACTTACCATTTCATTATAGCCTTTTGAATTATTTATGTCCTTTGGTTGGGACTTTTTTCTTACTACTCGAAAACTTCAAGTTTCTGTGATTTGTAAAGCTGATGTATTTAATAATGAAAACATGCAAATAAGTTTTATCAAATGAATAATAATTCAATCTCTTAAATACTGAATATTTTCACGAACCATTTGATAAAATTCTTTCAGTAACATTTGATAATGAATTCACTATTTTTTAAGGATTATTCACTATTTTTTAGTATCACTGGATAAAATCTTTTTAGTGACATTTGATAATGAATCCAGTATTCTCTAAATTTAACTTGAATATTTTCGAATATCATTTGATAAAATCCATTGAACAACATTTGATTATGAATTCACTATTCTAGAATGTTTCTATACGCTGTAATTTATCTTCAAAAAACTTAAATATCGATTTTTCAGGTATTTATAAAAATGAAATACATTAAAATGGATAGATAATAATATTAAAAAAAAATAATTTCAACAAAAATAATTTAATCCTTAAAATACAAAATCAACTACAATGCAACTTTCTTGGCATTTTCATTATTACTTAATAATGAATAAATTTTCCTCCAGGACTGTGTAGGATTTATTTTCTAGGCATACAAATTCTTAGTTTTTCTTACGAAACATTATACCTCAAATAGAAATATAATAATACTAAAAATTATTTTATTTCTTCAGATAAAAAATTAATAATATTTGTATACCATTTCATATATCTTCTTTGAATACAACTTAATAATTTGTAAATATTTGTGCATATTTATCCAGAAATGTTGGATTTACTTTCCATACCTTTAAAATAGGAATTTTAGACTATTTATAAGATTTATGTATCTCATAAGAAATATTTAATTCTTTTAAACCTTAAAAATAATTTGATCCTTCAAACACAAATTATTTTTGAATACTTGACAATGAATCTATAATTGTTTAGTATAATATTTATTTTCAATACCAATATTGTTAGGAAATCTTAGCTATTCGTAAAACGGGTATTTACTTTCATTGTTGCAAGATTTTCTGACAATCTATTTCAGTTCCCCCGAGGTAATTAACAGTTTCTTATTTTTAAACAAAAGTAGAGTAATAAAATTGACACTGAGTTGGCATAGGAAGACATTGGGCTCCTTGGAAAATATAATAAGCATCAGTTTTCTTAGCAGAATAATCTTCGATTCTAACCGAATGATTAGCACTCTTGTTCTTGGCTCAACAGTTGTTGGTGGGTTCAAATCCTACCTTAATCATGGATGTTTGTATTGATTCGGAATCCGTTTTAAAACGTAGGTCCTGGTCTAATCATTCTTCGTGTGCAAAAAATACGGTTGAACGACAAACAATCAATCGATCTTGGATTGATTATTTATGGACATGACGTCATGTTGGTTAGTTATAAACATATAATGAACATAATGATCACTTATTAATAACATATTGCCCTTTTTCTTGAATCTATAAATTAGATTTTTAATAATAAACATCTTAATTATAAATTTCATTTCATTACCTTTTTATTCTTAATACAACTTAATTAACAGAAATATCATATTTATTGAAAGTGTTACTTATTTAAAATTTATATACTGTCTTTTTTGCGAAGAACAAAACAACAATAAAAAAAATATCTGAATTATTATTTTTTAATTTAAACTGCATAATTTCATTTTCATCAAGACATAATAAGGAAAGATTTCATAAAATGTTCCAAAAAATTTCCCCAATGATTTAAATGATCACTGGTCATTAAGAAAAATCCAAATCACCCCAGTTATTGAAACGAATAACCTAAAATGTTCTTTTATGCACGTATCTGTTACATTTTCATTAAATGGCGTAAGATGATCCCTTTGGAAATTATATCTGATGATCTCTAAGATTGCTTAGAAATGAAGCATTTAATTTCACGCCTTGATAATCATCACTTTCACCTTAATGAAAAAGTTAAAAAGATGAAATTTTTTTATCTCCATTGAAATGGGAGAATATTGAAAGTGATTTTACATGTAAGGAAAACACCTCATATTTGGAACACGAATTCATGCATATAAAACTTGGAATAGTGTTAAACTATAGTCAAAAGGAATAAATATTAATGAATAAATTACTTTTGTTCACTTAATTAAGTAATTAAATTATTCCTTTGAAAAATAAAATTTTATATCTGAATTCTGTATATGGTGGAAACATTCCTTTTGGAATAAATCCGGATATTCAATGAGGCATGGAATCATGTATGCTGTAATGGACGCAGAAGCAACAGTATTGCAGATTGTTTGTATGCTATGGAATAAGAATCATGAATGACCCCAACCAATAAAATCTCCCACATGTTCAGTCTGTGATATATCTGACAAATTGACAATACCTTGAATAATAGAAGATGTACTTTTTGTTCAATAAGCTAGTATTAACCATTCATGATGGCATGTGTGTTGATCATCCATGATGACATGTGTATTGACCTTTTACGATGACACATATATTGACCATTTATGATGACATGTCCTTTTGAATTATTAACTCTGGGAATACCTTAAAGGAAGGAAAGGACTTTGAACTATACAGTTGTATTAATGCGACGGTTGCAAGAGATGTTACCCAAGATTCGTATCTGCGGAAATCCTCCATGATATACCATCACATTCCAGAGCATGAAGCTAGAAATTCGTCTTATGACTGTGGATAATGCACTCCAAAATGTGCAGTTTCTAATGGAACATAATAAATTAGATGTGGTCATCACTGTAACCCAAATTGAAACACAGTTCCTTAAAATTCATTAGATATGTTACCCCTCTATATGCCAATCTCATTACCACTGAATCCATTCTAACAAGTTGTGTTAATGGTTCTTCATCCAGAGAGTGTTATACGAAAGATCACTTACACACATAACATGATGCAGATTATGTGTCCGAATTAAAGAAACTGGCATTAATCCATTTATTTATTTATTACAAATACCTAGAAAATTGGCTATGATGCCATTTGTTCTTTGGCTACCTCTGAATAGTACATATTAAAAATAAAAGTACAGGACATGAGTCATGATTGTTAGCGTCAAACAGTTGTTCTTGTTTACATCGACACCCCCCTTTTATAAAGTAGTTTGGAGTTGAGTATCTTTTTCGTGTGAAAGACTTCCAGCATTCCACTGAAGCACTCTTGGCATCTTGCCAGAAATCTCAATTTCTAAAAATAGACCAGAGACACAAGGAAGGTAGCAAAGTTGTAGTAGGTATAGCGTTAGCAAGGATTAAGAGTTGCCACAAGGAGACCTGCTACTTTACACCCCTGATAAATAACAATGAAATAATTTTCTGTCTAACATTAAAATGCACCAAAACTTTTTGCTTATCATGGATAATAAACCATATCATGCAGTTTCATACTTGATCAATCATAAAAACTTCTAAGCATTCATAATTCAGTAGTGGCTTGATGCCATCAAAGATTACGAGTAGTATGGCTAATTGAAATAGAACTTATGGCTTAAGTTTAATTTAAAACTCCTTCAAATCTACATGGGTAAGGTAGGAATCAAATCCATAAATTGTTGGGTTGAAGATAAAAACCGGCAATCATTCATCTAAGAAACACAAAAGTGGAAGGTCTCTGGAGCCTGCTTGGTTAAGGGGTCGTTCTTGTTGTCAGAAGGTGGGGAGTTTGAATCCTGGTTTAACTGAAGATCTGTGGTGCTCTCTAATGGTGATTGGGGTCTGTAAAATATGCGGTGGTCCTAATATCCTCCATGTCACTCTTCCAAATTAATACCTCTGGGGGTGTTACGAGCCAGGTTTTCTTTTGGTCTTGTATACCTTCAAATTAAGTTGAAGATCCATATGGTGCTGCGATTCTTAAGCTAAAAGTCGTACTTCCAGCCTCATACAGAGCGCTCTGTTTAATAATGGAATGTGCTCTGTCTAACTTCATTTGCCCAGTCACTGATGGGTGTGCTTGTCTACGCCAAGTGTCATATGTAATACACAACAGTTGATGCTTATGGGTCTTTAAACCCTTCAGATTCAAAAATACTTTACCTTGCCTTCAATATCAAGATTACCAAATAATTTTGATAAGAGATAATAATTTAGTTTTTATACACTTGATAAATATATTAGCAGATGAATGGTCAGCACTCTAATCTTTTATTCACCACTTTATGGGTTCGAAATCCATCACAGATGAGACGTTAGTAAGTGGCATGGAAACTATTTAAAAATTAAATTAAAGACATATAAGCAAGCGTGTTTAAGAAATAGTTGTAGAGTGTTAAGTTCAAACATAATTTATGAATATCAAGTTTATCAGTTTTTCCTAATCGTAAAATTCGTATGATTAAACGCATGAGGAAAAGGAATTATAAATTCAATTTTCTCAATTCTAAAACTGATAATTTAAAATAAATTTTAGAACAAAAATTATTAAAATTATACTGGCGATAAAAATATGTGCTATAAGACAAATGTTCTCAAATATTTAATAAATAAATGTATTACTTAACTTTATGACATATAATTGGGAAAATAGACGATAACAATGTAACTTACAATTTACCGACAAACGAAATATTCATCTACATATGCAAATAAAACTCCTTAGTATTTTTATTTGAATAAAGAAATCGCATATTTGATCTTTAAGTAAAATAACTGACCCACAATATAATTTTATAGCTTTGTAAATAGCAACAAAACAAGAAATCAAATTTTTACAAACACAGATTCCTTACAAAAATCTCCACCGATTGCCAAAACAATAAGAGTAATAAATGAAGATGTAAACAGTTTTTTTTTCAGTATTTCTTTTTATTACTCAGATGGGAATGAGGTTAATTTTCGGCATATGTATTTTTTTTTATTCGCCATTTGTTTTTGGCGGTAATAAACTAAAACAGAATGAAAGAACTTTCCAAAAAATTGAGTGGGTTGTTGGCGCATTTCTTAAGGTAAGGCTGAATTCGGGACAGGTCCACACAGGTGATATTTCCCTTTCGCTCAAAAGAAGAATGTTTTTGGCTCTTGATTTATGGTTACCATTGAGCTGTCCGAGTGTTTTGTATCCATATATCTTAATAATGCTTCCGTGAAATGAGTAACCAATTGACTTTATTGCCTAGTTGTGAAACACTGATTGGAAAAAACAAACTGGTGTTTATTTATTCATTACTACGGTTGCTTAATTATTAAATAAGGTGACTGAGAAATTCAGGTCTTATTATTATTCAATCTATAAATTTCTGAAATAAAATTCATAAAAATTATTTAAATTAAAGAAAGATTTAAAAGTTTGGAGAATTTAAATTATTATAGTATTAAAAATAATGATTAAGCTTACATATTATTTAATTATATTACAATAAATCTTTCAATTGAAAAAATATATTATTTTAGTAATAGAGTATGCACTTTTTCTACTGCTTTTAAAAACAATATCAAATTTTGTTTTCGATTTCGCCAAAGAAGGCGATAAAAGTGCTAAATGGTACTTCAAAACAATATTGAAAATTTTAGTTATAACACGTTTTTAAAAGTGTTGGTCGTTTTCAAAATGATTGTTTGAATATTTACAAATATTTAAAATATTTATGCCTCAAAAGAAAATTTCTTTCAAATAACAGTTAGAAATTTTTCTCACTTATATTTCATGTATTGTTGCCAAAGATCTGCGATATTTCTTTTGACAAAATAGAAAAGTATATATATTTTCCCATCAATAAACCCTTAAAAATTAAAATGCACAATATTCTCTCAAAACATCAGTAAATTATTAAATGAAATTTCTTGTTTAGTAACATCTTCTTTGCCAACATCACGTTTGGCAACACCATCAATAAATTGATGACTCCTCGCTTTATTGCGTAACAATGATGACAGTGTAATGTAATGAATCCCTTGCGGTAATATCATTAAATGTTTTGAGGTCATTATTGATTTTCCTTACTACATGTTCACTGAAACTTTGACGGAATCAACAAAGTCGTCGTTTGACAAGACTAATCAGCTATGTATCAAACATAGAATAAACTCAACATACTGTGGTACAGATACTAACTGTATCTGTACCAACTGGGATTACAATCTAAAAATACATTTACACAATAATTTTGCTTTAGAACACCCAATTACATTCATCATACTTACGTTACTATACAAAATAAAATTATCTCAATTTTACTTCTATAAAAATAAAATCTACAAAAATAAAATTATATGAAATTTTTAATTTTATTTAACTCCCAAATCACGAGTGTTTGCAATTTTTGATAAATTAATTGTTATAGTTTGCTTGAATAAAGATTGTATAACGTATATTTTTATTTAATCACACATAATAAACTATTATGTTTAGTAAGGATTCAAAATATCAAATTAATTTAAATTATTTTATGTATTAACTATATCTCTGTATTTCTCATGATATTAATATATTCACGAAAAGAAATTAATGAAAAAATTAATGTTTCCACTCTGTGTTTACTTTCAATTTTTCTTTGATTCTCTTTTCTTTATTTCTCTTCAATTTTAAATTTTTCCTAATTTGATCGAATTTCCTGATCACATATAATCTTTGCGCGATTCAATTTTCTTGTCTATTTCAGTGTATATTAATGAGCACATTAATGCTTTAAATCATTCATTTTTAATGAGTATTTTCCTGAATGACTCATTACTTTCATTAAAGCTAAATTCTCCAATTACTCATAAGGGCCAAAACCAAACCGCATTCAATCGCTATTATTTTCCTTTCTGTAATATCTTTTTTTATTTACCCTTTTTAGCTGAAAAATTCTAATATTTTGAAAGATATAAAACATTAATTTTTATTTAAAATATATTGAAAATTAAAATATTTTAGTGAAAAATGTTAAAAAAGCCGACTACGTATGTATAATTCATAATTCTTTTCTTGAATGAATCATAATATTTGATTATTTCCAATTTAATCCAAAATGTAAATGCGTGCATTAATAATTTTTACTAGTATTTTCTTGCTTTTCTTTTTATAAGAAAAAAATCTCTTTTTGTCTGTTTAGGCTGAATAAATAAATTAATTTTGGTACATGATTTAAAAAAATGAATCGTTTGACTTTGAGAGAAATTTTTAATTACTGAATCATCTTTTTGAATGAATCATAATATTTCATTTCCATTTTAAAACCAAATTTAACTGCGTACATTTATAATTTTTACTACTATTTCCTTGCTTTTCTTTTTTAAGAAAAAATCTCTTTTTGGAGAAAAAGTCTCTTTTTGGCTGTTTTGGCTGAATAAATTAATTAATTTTAGTACCTGATTTATAAACAAATGAATCTTTGACTTTTTTTTAACTAATAAATCCTCTTTTGAATGAATCATAATATTTTATTTCAATTTTAAAACCAAATTTAACTGGGTGCATTAGTAATTTTTACTCCTATTTTCTTGCTTTTCTTTTTTAAAAAAAATTCTCTTTTTGGCTTTTTTGGCTGAATAAATTAATTAATTTTGGTACATGATTTAATAAAATGAATCCTTTGACTCTTAGAAAACTATATCCTGAGCAATTTCTGTGAAAATATTATAGCGAATTTATTTTTAGTTAATAACACTTAACATTTAATGACTTCCATTTGGACCAAAGAATTCTTGTCACTAACATTCATCATTCTTACTTTTTTCTTTATTTTCTCTTTGAGAAGAATGCGTGGAATACAATTATTGTCAATGCCGATTAAAAGCCTTGCATTCTTCTGGGGACAATTAATTGATCTCAGAATTATGCAAATTTCTAACAGTCGACTTCATCAAAATATTCTAACAGTTCCAATGTTCCTCAATTATCCTTCACTTAGCAATCGAGAACAATCCTTTTCTTTTTTCTTTTTAGCCACGCCTAAATAGAAACACAAAGAAAAGCGCCGTTAAGTTGATGGAGTGTTAAATTCAATGTAATGCATCAGCAGAATACGTCAGTGTAAAAAAAAATTGTTGCTTTAGCATATGTAATATTCATAATAATATTCGTAATGCGGTAATCAATTTCATAAGAATTGAAATAATAATTGTGGTTATTATTAGAGATTTCAGCTTTAATTGTTTTTATATCCATATTGAAAGTATTTTTCTTTATCAAAATTGCAGTTTCATTGATTTTAAATACATTATAAATATTTAATATTGAATTTTATAGTTAAAATTATATAATAATTATATCATAATATTAAATTTACAATTAACTTTCCTCTATTGTACTTCAATTAATAATTTTTATGTTTATTTATGTCATATTACTTAAATAGAGTCAAATAACTTTAGTAATGCTAATAATAAATGAAATAGTTTATCTTATTACGGATAACAATAATAATTATTAATATTATATGATTGAATGGAGGATTTTTCCCAGTTCAGTTTCTAAAATAATCAAGGTATTCATTTTTAAAGATAAATGACAAATAATATTTATCTAAAAGAAATAAAAATGATCACATATTATCAACAATCAACGTAATAATTTGGTAAAAAAAGTTTTATAAAAATATTTATAGAATGAATACAGCTATAACTAGTAATACTGGCTGAAAAAAGCAAATATCTAGAATAAAAGCAATTTTAAAATTTTATGTAATTTATTAAAAATGTTTATTTTTCCCTAAATGGAAATTTATTTCTCTTAAGAGAAATTAGTTTTTGCTGGATTTTTTTACATGAAATGGTACATTTTGATTGAAAATCAATTGTTTAGATCTGTGATTTTCAATTACTTTCATAAGCTGCCAAATTTTAGAATGTATATTATAAAAATTATAATATTTCATTGCCAGTAAAGTTTGCTTAAATCAAGAAAAATACACTAAAATAAAAAAAATTTCACAGTTAACTGCCATATTTTTTTTTTCAATTATAAGAACAGTTTTTTATTAAGAAAATCATTGGTTGAGTTAGGATTCGAACTCACTACCTTCCCATAACGAGAACGAATGCCTAAACCACCCAGGCCACCACCACCCTCACTATGCCCTAGTGGAAAAGTTAAGCATATGGTCTTGAGACCCTACTTAGACATTGTTAACACGGGGAAAGTATTTTGTATTTCTGTCTTTTTCAAGAATGCTGCCTACCCTGTCAAGTGGTTAGCGTACCTGACTACGGATGTTGAGGACTACCTAGGTTTGAATCCCGGCTCGAGCAAGGATGTATTTTCTCTTTCTATGTTTTTCTTGTCCTTCCCTCAGATGATGAATGAATGTGGCCCACCCTGTAAATGGGTTTGTAGTGGTGTGACGTGGGTAATGCTACTCGGCTCCGGGACTTGGTTCACGGGTGACTACCGGGTAACGATAAATGTGTAGCAGTTTCCAGCCTTGTCTTGTGAAAGGTTAATCACCCAAGTGCCCGTCATTAGAAAAAAATCTTTTTCAAGAATGTTTGTCGGGGTGGGTGCTTGAGAGATTGCCAGGCTTCCATCTTTGCTATTCGCCAATGTGAACCACTATTGATAAAAATCCTTACAAAAGGTAATTTATGTGGTAAATGGTAAAATATATTATAACAGCGTTAGGTTCTAAGGTTTCTACGAAAAGTCAAATTTGTGTGATAACATCTAGACATTTTTATAATATGCATTTTTTAATGAAATAATAAGTTAAAAAACCAAATACAAAATAATAGTGAAAAGTAAACGCTCTCATCAGCTCATTTTTTGAATTTATACAGTAGCATTATTTAAGTAGGATAATTGTGTATTAATTAACATTAATAAATGTCTTTCATCAACAAAAATTATTCATATTATATATATAAATATATATATTGGGTTGGAGAAAAAAGAAATCCATTATTTTTACGTGAAGTTTATATAACTTGTTTCGGATTTGCTTATATTAAAAAGCTTGCAACTGTTTTAAGATCGATCTTTAGGTTCTGGACTACTAGCATACGGTCAGCTTCAAAAAATTTTTATATTTTATAGGCCCTTGATGCATTCATGCGAAGTGCATCTTCGACGACTATAATATCTGCACTGAACAGATGATACCAAAGTTTCACGTAATTGGCTCTTACAGTATAGGGACCATAAACACCATTCACAATTTCAATCAGTTAGCTTGTATTTTCACCTTTATCAAAGAAAAACAGTAAAATGTGCCAAATTTTCTCTATGTTGAATTCCGCTTTTAACACTCTTTAACTCATAAATGAATGAATCATACAATAAAAAGCAAAAGAATTTTTTTTTTCAGTGCGAAATATCATCTTTCCAACGAACACAAATCCGAAATTGCTTGATCGATACTTTGTGATATATATATATGTATGTATGTATCATTTTTTGTTAAAATATAATCTTAGATTTATATATTTTGAGAACCATAGTATTATAACATAATTGAAAAAGTTCTAATACGCTTTTAATCAAAAAAGAAAAAAAATATGAAATACATTCAAATTTGTCACAAATCTTTAAGAAAAAGGAAAGTCATCAAGTAAACTCAATTAAGTAATTTTTGACTAATTTACCAATTAAATTTCTGTCAATAACTCGAGTACTATCAGTTTAATTAAAATTCAATAAAATCACAGTAAGAAAAATCATCGGATTCAGTTCAAGAGCATGTTATGAAAGTTAATTAAGTGTATAAATTAAACTAATTAGCTTTGTGTTATTAATTTGTTGAAAGTTGTAATCAAATTACTAATTGAGTTTTAATGGAATAATTGTATGTATTCAATTCTGTTGCAATCAGTTTACAAAATTACAAAATTATCGTTGATTTCACGGTGTAAAATCAGTGATATCTTGATTTTACGAAGTTCTAAAACAATTTTCAGAAGAAGGAGTTCAAGTGCATGCCATCAAAACTGTAAGCCACGACTCATTTAGTTAGTCAATGGACCAAGGATAATCCTCTTCGTCAAAAGGTCATAAATTTGCAGCATTCGTTTGGTTTGTTTTTTAAAAGCAAAATTTTGTTTTGGGAACTATCCTTTACATATTCTTAAAGAAATTCCTTTTAGTTTCACCAATGATTATCATTCTTTTTAATAGAATGATTATTAAATCATCAGAATTATTTCAAGAATAATTCTTAATTCCAATTAAAGTTTTATAAAAGACAAAAAAGAGTCATCTTCGATAAAATGTCCCATCAAAATGTTCCTGATATATACATGGCAATCATACTCATTCATAATTTACGTTATTCTTTTTCATTTAATTTTTATACTTTTTCATAAATTAATGTTATTAATGTTCATTCATAATGTTCATAAATTATCATTTTTTCGAATGACTTTTGGATTTCAAAACCTATCGTTTTTCAAATGTTTCTTTAGAAAATGTGACATATTATTATATCTGAAAAGATATTGTAAGTTCATAGCAGCATTTATGTTCTTATATTGAAATAAAGAAGAGTTACTTAAATATATTATATTACAAAATCTAAATTCTGGAATATTATATATTGAAATAACTCTTCTTTCAATAATAATTATACTCTTTCATAATTTACGTTATTCTCTTTCATAATCAATGTTATTCTCTTTCATTCAATGTTCATAATCTTTCATAAATTAATGTTATTAATGTTCATTCATAATGTTCATAAATTATCATTTTCCGAATGAGACATATGCTTATCTGAAAATGTATTTTTGTTCATAGCAGCATTTATGTTTTACATAGAAATAAATTAAAGCTATTCAAATGTATAATATTTCAAAATCTAAATTCTGTTGCCATATTTGAAAGGAAGGTTTTGAGAAGTATTCTTGGTGATGTAGAGGAGAACAATGTCTAGGGGAATTTGAACTTAGAATTACATAAGATGTATAAGCAACCTAATGTTGTTAAATATATAAAATTAAGTGGAATGATCTGGTTGTCCCATATTCTCCGAATGAATTTCAAACTTACTAGAATTAGAAAACGGGGAACACCGCGGTTAAAATGGCAATCGGATTTTCTTATAATAAAAGAGAAGAATTAGAGGTCAAAGATTTTTCAGAGATCATCATGGAGAGTTAATCAGAGGAAGTGATTGGCTCTTCCTCTGGGCTATCTTACCAAATATGATGATACTGATGACAAAATATTATAGTTTACATTAAGCAATTAAGCTAAAAACATTGATAACAATCAATTTTGAAAAACAAGAAAACAATTCTAAGACAAATACAAAAGTAATTTCGGAAAAACCTGAGTAATTGTCATTTTTAAATACCAATCTGTTTTTTAATCACATATCCTGTCTAATGAAAAGGATTTAAGCAAGTTTCGACGTATTACTTAAAAGTATTTTTAAAAATACAACGCATTGAACTTTTTTGATACAAACAACTGATAAAATTCGATATTGCTTTTATGTACTTACCTGTACATAATGAGTACCTTTTTTTAAACTAACAGAGAATTTTCCCTTCATGTATAAAACTTTTCTAAACTTATATCCAAATCTGGAAAAAGAATTCTTAAGTAATCAGCAAATAAACAAATCCAAAACAAACAAGACGCAGTTATGTACATCAATGTACATAACTGAATCATAATCATCTTGATTACATAACTGTAATCAAGAATAAAATAGTGTCCATAAAAATAATTGTGTTAGTATATGTTTCGTATTTATTAACAACTCTTTTGCTTTAGAGGATATATTTACTGATTTTATTGCAAATGTTAAAGATGAAATTAGGAAATTTCAACATAGTATAACAAAGATACTTATTGGAAAACATTGAAATTTGGCATAAAGAATCAAATCTTAAAATCAATTATTGTTTAAGGAGCCAAGTATAAAGAAATTTATTAAAATTCTAAAAGTCAAACGGGATAAGCATCTCATTAAAAGGAAAGACAGCCTTACAAAATGGATATCTGTAGTAAAAAACCATGGAGATTCGCCATAGAAACAGACTGAAACTCAGATGGACGTTATTGTATCCAAGAATATCTGGATATCTTGCAGATCATGATCTCCAGATCCGATAATATGCTGCAAGATTCTTGACAACAATAGATTGAGTTGGTTGCGATTTCTTGTGAAGACATAGAATAAATCGAATCTGTCGACCAATTTATAAATAAACGCAGCTCGTATTTACTTTAGGTTTCATTTGTAGTAAATTGTTATAATTTATGGCTATGCTTCAATGTGCTGCATTTATACTGTATTTATTATCGTATTCATTATTATTATATACGTGTGTTGTGTTTATTTGGAAGACAGTTCAGCAATAACGTAGAGCAGTAATTCTCAACCTTTTTTTTTATCTGTCGAGGTAAACTTTTATCCATTTCCAAAATTAAACACACACAAAGAAAAAGATAAGTTTAGAAGTTACTTACTTTCGCATAATTCATTGTGTAAAATAGTTTATGATATTAATTTTATGCGCAAAATAAAATAATATAATAAATACTAAAAAAATAAGTATACATTTACGAAGGGATTAATTTCAAGGTAATAATTAGTTTTTTTGCAAAGTAATAAAAGTGAGTTCGCTGGTTGTTTTTTTGATTATTTTGTTTGAATTCGGTGATAAAAGTGACAATGCTATACTATCGTCTTCTACATTTAACAATCTCGACTTTTTTTCATTTTCATGTTGGTTAATAATGAAAATCCAAATTTATACAAATACGTTGAAGAAAACTGTAATTGCAGATATTGGTAACACTAGAAATTTATTCACATGTGGCAAATATTTCACTTAATGAAAGGTCACTGTTATCGAAGATAAAAGCAGAATTAAGTGTAAGTAAATGGTAGCTAACTGTAAAAACGAATTTTCTTCTAGAGTGTATTTTTTTAACTGAATTTTACTCGTAATAAAAAAAGCAGTGCAATTTTTACTGTATTAATTTCTAAACTTGGCGGCATAGAAATATGCCGTTGCAAAGTGGTTGAGAGTCACTATATATATATATATATATATATATATA